>PVIR01029826.1:0-20892 GCA_004026965.1 Petromus typicus
AGAAAATTAGAAAGCATTTAAGCAAAATACAGACACAAACATCCAGCCCACCAAAGGCAAACTCAGGGGCCAGTGAGGTGGAACAACCCAAAAGCTACCCTCTTGGACTCCTTCAAATGTTAACAGCATAAGTAACAAAGCAGATGAATGAGACTGCAGGAAAAAAACAAAACAGAAATAATTTCTCAGATAACTACAGAGATGATGACTGTAATGAAACATACAGTTAGTGACTCTTGAACAGGTATAGATTTTTTAAAAATAGAGAAGCTCAGGAAAATGATTGAAACCACATACACTCAGCATAGGAAAGAAATGAAATCCATGAAACAGATCTAAACAGTTATCTAGGAGATTAAAAATTCCACTGAACAGGTCGGGGATTTAGCTCAGTGGTTCTGGCATCTGCCTTGCAAGTACAAGGTCCCAAGTTTGATCTAGAATACTAAAAGCAATTCTGGGTGAAAAGAACAAGGCATGGGGTATCATAATCCCTGACTTGAAATTACACTAAAAACTACTATAATAAAAACAGTGTGGTACTGGAAAAAAACGAAAAAGGAAAAAAAGACCAACCTGAGGATCAATGGGACAGATTAGAAGATGCAGAAACTACTCCAAACATACTCAGCCCCCTTATCTTTGACAAAGAAGCCAAAATCTTCACCAGAAGAAAGATGGCCTCTTTAATACATGATGCTGGAAACACTAGTTTTCCACATGCCATAGATTAAAACTAGACCCACATCTTTCAACATAAATTATACTAAAATCAAAATGGGTCAAAGATCTAAATATTAAAACAGAAACAATGATTCAAAGGGATAAAGGTAGGGGAAAGTAACGAGGGGAAGGAAAATATATGATGTTAAAAAAGGAAACAAAACATATGTGTATGGAGGTACAGGGGTGGTAGAGTGGATAGAGGAATGGGAAAAAATGAGAATTAAGTCAAGTCATATACTGGTACAAATTCTCAATACTAACTGTGATCCTGATGTGTGTATAAAATGTACCAATAAATAAATCAACTAAAACACCAGAAACATTTTATCTGCTGGAAGATAAAATATGTAGGACTCAAGACACTGAAGTAGGCAAAGACTTCATGAACAAAACCCTAATTGCACAGGAAATATCACAAAGAATCAACAACTGAGGTCTCATCTTAATAAAAAACTTTTGCACAGCAAAAGAAACCACTAAGAGGGTAAAGCAACAATTCATAGCAGGGTTAAAAATTTTTGCCCACTGGGGCCGGGGATATAGCTCAGTGGTTCCGGCGCCTGTCTTGCAAGCGCAAGGACCTGGGTTCAATCCCCGGTAACCACATAACAATCCTGGGTGTGGAGACTCACCCCAGTGGCAACCAATACCACATACCAGTGCCGGGCGTTATGGCTCACGCCTGTAATCCCAGCACTTGGGAGGCAGAGGCAGGAGGATTGCTGTGATGTGAGTTTGAGGCTGAGCTCAGGGCCAGCCTGAACCACAAAGTGAGACCCTGTCTCAAAAAACCTAAAAAAAAAAAAAAAAATTTTGCCCACTGTTTCTCAAAGGACTAATATCTAGAATATATAAAGAATTCCAAAGTATCAAACCCCAAGTTTAAAGACTCAAGCCCAAAACAAGCCTCTGAAATGAATACATCTACACTATATACTAAGATATACTACATCTATATAGTATATATAGTATATACTATAGTACTATATATACTATATACTATAGTATATATAGTACTATAGTATATATATATATATATATAGTATATATATCTAAGATATACTATATACTATAGTATATACTATACTAAGATATACTATATCTTAAATATAGTAGAAATGATAATTAAATATATGAAAAAATGCTCAACATCACTGGTCATCAAGAGATGTAAATTAAAACAATGTTGAGATTTCATCTCACTTGAGAAAGAAGAGCTGTTATCAATAAATTAGCCACTGGGATTTAGCTCAGTAGTTCTGGTGCTTTGTTTTGCAAGCACAAGGTCCCAGGTTCAATCCCTGGTAACCACATACAGCAATGTTGGGTGTGGTGACTCAAACCCACTAGCAATCAGTACCACAAACATTTCTCACCCTTTACAAAAATCAATTCAAGATGGATAAAGACCAGAGACAGGATTGCTGAGTTTTTTGTTTGTTTGTTTGTTTTAGGTTTTTTTGAGACAGGGTCTCGCTTTGTAGTTCAGGCTGGCCCTGAGCTCAGCCTCAAACTCACAGCAATCCTCCTGCCTCTGCCTCCCCAGTGCTGGGATTACAGGCGTGAGCCACCACGCCCGGCACTGTGGTATGTGGTTCTGATTGCTGCTGGGCGTGAGTCTCCACTTCCAGTATGGTATGTGGTTACCAAGGATCGAACCCAGGTCTTTGTGCTTGCAAGACAGGTGCCGGAACCACTGAGCTAAATCCCCAGCCCAGGATTGCTGAGTTTGAGGCTGAGTTCAGGACCAGTCTGAACTACAAATCAAGACCCTGTCTCAAAAAAAAAAAAAAAGGAAAAAGAAATTAACCAGTAACAGGGCTGGGGATTTAGCTCAGTGGTTCCAGTGTCTGCCTGGCAAGCGCAAGGTCCTGAGTTCAATTCCTAGTTACCACATACCACAAAGCCAGGCATGGTGGCTCATGCCTATATTCCCAGCACTTGGTAATCAGAGGCAGAAGGATTGTTGTGAGTTCGAGGCTGGCCAGGGCTACATAGTGAGTTCAGGTTCCAGCCTGAACTACAAAACAAGAACTTGTCTCAAAAAAAAAAGATAAAGTTTAAAGCTGAGTGTGGTAGCACATGCCTGTAGTCCCAGCACTTGGGGACAGGAGGATTACTGAAAATTCAGGGCCACACAGTAAGCTCAAACCCAACCTGAAGTACACACCAAGACAGCGTCGGGTGAGGCGGGGGGAGGAAAGAAGGAAAGAAAAGGAAGAAGTTAAAGATGAGATGGGGTAAACTACAGCTAGGTGCTCCAGGTTAAAGGAAAGGAAACGTTTGGACAAAACAATGAATCGATCTGCAGTGAATACTGCCAGTCAATGAGTTTTCACTTTGACATTTTGGTTATAGCATTGTAATTTAACTAATACATATTCTTTTTGGTACCAGAGATCAAACACAGGGCCTTGAGCTTGCAAGGGAGGTATGGTACTACTGAGCTAAACCCCAGCCCACTAATGTATAGCCTTAAACCAGGCATGGTAGTTCAGGCCTGATCCCAGTGATCTGGAGGCCAAAGCAAGAGATCCTCCTGAGTTCAAGGCCAGCCTAGACTGCAGAATGAGATCTTGTCAAAAAACAAAACAGGGCCGGGGAGTTAGCTCAGTGGTCCGCAAGCGCAAGGACCCGGGTTCGATCCCCGGTCACCACATACCATACTGGGTGTGGAGACTCACGCCCGGCAGCAACCAGTACCACATACCACAATGCCGGGCGTGGTGGCTCACGCCTGTAATCCCAGCACTCGGGAGGCAGAGGCAGGAGGATTGTGATGTGAGTTTGAGGCTGAGCTCAGGGCCAGCCTGAACCACAAAAGCGAGACCCTGTCTCCAAAAACAAAACAAAACAAAACAAAGGCTGGGGATGTAGCTCAGCTGCACAGTGCCTGCCTGGAAAGTACAAAGCCTTAAGTCCAATTTCTGGTACCAAAAAAAGAAAAAAAAGAGATACATCCTCCTAAAACCAAAAGCATATCCTTAAGCATGGTGGGTTTTTGTTTTGTTTTTTCATCTAAGAACAATTGGTCAAGCCAGACATGGTGGTATAGTCCTGCAATCCCAGCACTTGAAATTTTGAGGCACTCAAAGGGTACGGCCCCTACATTAGAAGCACAAGGACCCAAGTTCAATCCCTGGTACTGCCAAAAAAATTTTTTTTGAGGCTGGCATACTACTGTGAGTTGTAGACCAGCTTAGGCTATATAGGTCCAGGCTAAACTGAACTACAGAGCAAGACCCTCTCAAAAAAAAGTCTTCTGGGGGCCAAGGATTTAGCTCAGTGGTTCCAGTGCCTGCCTTGCAAGCACAAGGGCCCAGGGTTCGATCCCTGGTAACCACATACAACAATGCCAAGCATGGTGACTCACGCCCACCAGAAATCAGTACCACATACCACAGTGCTGAGCATGGTGGCTCACGCCTATAATCCCAGCACTTGGGAGGCAGAGACAGGTAGATCCCTGAGTTCAAGGCTGAATTCAGGGCCAGCCTGAACTACAAAGTGAAACTTTGTCTCAAAAAAAAACTAATAAAAATCTTTGGGTCAAGGATTTAGGTTAGTGGTTTCATGCCTGCCTGGCAAGCACAAGGTCCCGAATTCAATGTCTGGTAACCACATACCACAATGCTGGGCATGGTGGTTCATGTCCATATTCCCAGCACTTGGGTAGCAGAGGCAGGAGGATTGCCAAGAGTTCGAGTGTTGTCTAGGTTATATAGTGAGGTCAGGGCCAGCCTAAACTACAGAAAAAGTGAGACCCTGTCTCAAAAATAAAAAGTCTAAATTATGGAAAGTAAATGTACAATAATGTAAATACAAGCAGTTATGTATAAAACACAGACATGTATTAGATGGGGGAAAATTCAAATTACTAAAGGATACTTTTGCATGGTCTAAAAAATATAAATATAAGTGGACCTGGAACATTACATATCAAAATGTTAAGAATGATTGTCCCTGGCCACTCATTTTACAGATCTGCCCTCTCTTCTCCCTAAGTGTCCTTCCCTTCCCATTCCTTCTTTTCTTTTTTAAGACGGGGTCTCACATTTTTCAAGCTGGCCCCCAAACTCACTATGTAGCCTCGGCTAGCCTCCAACGCACGGCAATCCTCTTGCCTCTGCCTTCCAAGTGCTAGGACTACAGGTGTGAGGCCATCAAGCTCAGCACTGTGGTATGTGGTTCCCAGGGATCAAACTCCAGACTTTGTGATTGTGAGGCAGGTGCTGGAACCACTGAGCTAAATCCTCAGCTCCTCCCCTTCCTTCATTTGGCCACACATGGGATTGAATCCGGTGCCTTCACAATGGACTACAACCCTAGCCATTTATTTATTCATTTATTTTTTGCTTTGAGACAAGTTCTTGATAAATTACTTAGTTGCCCAAGCTGGCTCAACTTGTGATCCTCCTGCTCTAGCCTCCCAAGTGCTGGGATTGCAAGGCACATGCCACCATTTCCAGGTCACTACTTTTATGATTAGAAGAAAAAAAGGCAATTTGAAAGCATAAAACATTTCAAAGGATAGGAAATTTGTTTCTATTTCATTTCAGCCAATAGCCTTGTGAACATTTTAATCTTCATAGACTCGTATGAACAACCAAAACCTCCAACCATTCATTTCCATATTTCTAACTTCTGTGCAGGACAACACAGCAGAGACAAGCTAATGGGAAAGGCTGGTTAGTCCCAGAGGTCAAGACGCTCACACAAAAAGGTTCGTAAATCCTGTTTTCTATTAAGAAAAAAAAAAGAGCCAGGGATTTAGCCAGGAATTGCTGTTAGTTCGAGGTCGGTCTGAGCTACATAGTGAGTTTGGGGCCAGTCTGAACTACAAAGCAAGACCTGGTATTAAACAACAACAAAAACAGTAAGGCTGGCACACACTTTTGTAATCTCAACACTACGGAGGCTGACGCAGGAGAATCATCTCAATTTAAGGCCAGACTGGGTTACACAGTGTGAGCAAAGTTATCATGCACTACAAAGCAAGACCGAGTCTAAAAACAAAAACCTAAAAGATTTTAAGACAGAAATTTATCAATACTGGAAAGCAAAGGAGGGCTGTAAATACTCCCTTTCAAGTAAGAAATAATGATTTTAAATCATATCGCTTTCCACCGCGAGTCTTCTGTGGGAGGAGAGGAAAGGGAGTGGGGGAAACGGGTTTGTGAGGACATTGTGGAGGAAGAAATAAACGTTTTTTCTGAACCATCGTGAAACAGGCAAAACAAATTGTTGGGCAGGTTGGGCTCCCCTCAAAAAGAGTCGAGAGCACAAGCTATCCGCCACACACTGACAGAAAACGCGGTTGGAGCTGGGAATCCTGGCTTCTCCGGGAAGTCTAGGGTGCGGGCTAGTCTAGGGTTCGGCTAGGCCCTCCGGGTTGGAAAGCCGGACTGGGGAGGAGCTGGAGCCAGTGTCCATGCAAAATTCAGACTTCCTGGGAGTCAAGGGTCGGCTCCCAGGGGTCCGGGGCTCAGAGGCAGGGGGTGCCTGGGCCGGGGATCGCGGGAGGGACTGAGGAGAGTTCCGGTTCCGGCGGAGGTGCCAGCGTCTGACGGACGCTCTAGAAGCCCGGGCCGCACCTGAAGAGTACCGGGTGGTCTGCGGTCCGCGGCGGCATGAAGATGACCTGCGGACCGACCCCAGCGCTCTTTTCCTGCCGGCGGTTGAGCTTGTCGCGCTGGACGCCCGAGCTGCTAGGGCCAGCGGAACTCGTGATCGCGGGTTCTGGTATCTCATAATCCGAGGACGGGTCCAGGTCCCATTTGACCGAGGGCCTACGTGGCTGCGTGGTCGCGTTTTCGACGTTATAGGACATCTTGGGAAGCATGACGAGTGGGTGCAGGAGGACTCGGATTGACTCCCAGAAGTAACCTGGAGCCGCCCTGTGTTCGTTACTCAGGAGACACATAAGGGGCGGGGCCTGAAGGAGGGTGCCCTGAGCGCCGGAAGCTGCGAACGAGAGAGTATTGTCCCTTTGCGGCCGCCTTCGTTTGACCTGGCGCGTCGTCGCCCTGGAGACGGAATGGGCGGGCTGATGCAGTCTGAGCGCTAAGCCTTCGCTTGAGGGACAAATCCAGCTGGGGGGCCACTGGCGAGATCTTAGGATGAGTAATATCGTGACCCCAGGTAGCTACGCCGAGGCTCAGAGGCTGTGATTTCTCTGAAGATTCAGTACAGCTTGTTTCTCTGCTCGAGGAAAACCAAGTGCTATGGAAACCAAAGCGCTGAGTCGGTGGGGGTTATGGCGCGGGGATCCTGACTGCTCTCTCCCCCAGAGACCCTCGCCGGGGACTTCCGCCGCGCTGCTTTTACCTCGACGAACCCTTCTGTCCTGCTGAGGGAGAAAGGTAGGATGGGCTTTGACACTGACTGGAGAAGAAACCATTCCGGCTCCAACTCTGGCAGGAAACCTGCCCACTAGAAGTGGCGCCCCGTAAACCCATGGACTCTTGTTACTTTTGTAACCCAGAATTTAAACAGCTGCCCTCAGTGTTTGCCGACTTTCCTCACATGAAAGTATTAGAGGTGGGTCTAGCTGTGTTACCGTGAATGGGTCTTCCTGTCCGTGCAGCAGTTTCCACCCGCAACAGTGGCGGTGTTAATTTTAGGCTCACGTCTAAGTAAGTTGCTTTGAAGATCGAAACAGAGGAGGAATGTCAAACTCTTTATAATCTGTCAAATGGTAAAACTGAGCTGTTGCGAGTTGCTGTTTCTTCACCTCCTTGTTCCTCATGTAGAACTGTTCTCCAGCTCGGTATAATTTCTTAAAATCTTTGCTACTCCATAGCCTCTAGTCGGAAAAAATCCGTTTACTCTTGGCACTAACCATGCCCTACATGTTAACTTTCCTAACAACAGCAAGAATTGTTACCCTTTTTAGAGGGCTTATTCTGTGCCAGCCCCCACATTCAACTCATTAGCTGATTATCTCATTTAATCTTTACAACATCCTGTGGAGAGAGAGAGAGACAGACAGACAGACAGACAAACTGGGGACTGAACCAGGGCTTTGACACTGAGCTTTATGCTCAGACCCTTTTTAAAGTGTATTTTATTTTGGAACATGGTCTAAGATGGCCAAACAGGGGCTCGAAATTTTGATCTTCCTGCCTCATCCTCCTTGAATCCTAGTATCACAAGTGTAAGCAACCATACATGGTTTCACAACATCCTTTCAAGGTAAGCACAGTTATCTCTCTTACTGTCAGAGGACAAAATAATTCAAAGAGTTTACTGGCTTTATTATCCATTCTAAATCAGGCAACATTTCATGCTATAAAATATAAGTGACTCAGTGAGCCAAAGTAGAAGATGTTTATGATTTTTATGAACAGAAAAGGTCTGACGACTGAAACAAAAAGCAGATTGATCATTTCAGAGTTACATTCCATGGAAGGTAGAAACTGAACGATAAATAGTTTACTTGGTTAGCATCAAGTTACTTTAGGTTACTTTTTTTTTTAAGGTTTTTTTGAGACAGGGTCTCACTTAGTGGTTTAGGCTGGCCCTGAGCTCAGCCTCAAATTCACATCACAGCAATCCTCCTGCCTCTGCCTCCCGAGTGCTGGGATTACAGGCGTGAGCCACCACGCCCAGCACTCTGGTATGTGGTATGTGGTTGCTGCTGGGGTGAGTCTCCACGCCCAGTATTGTTATGTGGTGACCGGGATTGAACCCGGGTCCTTGCGCTTGCAAGACAGGCGGCAGGCGCCGGAACCACTGAGCTATATCCCCAGCCCTACTTTAGGTTACTTGTATCATGAAGAGTAAGACAGGCAACTTCATATGCCAGTTGAAACTGGCATGTTTGAGAAATATTGTTATTGCTCTACTCTAGATTACTTGAAGCTCAGACAAACAGGTTAGTGATTTGGAGCTTAATGTGAGACAATCTGTTTTGGCTTAGTATAGTAAACAGTGGTCTGGGCCTAGTATATGAGGCTCTGGACTCTATCTGGGTGGAGATGGAGGATTAATGAGCAGTGGGGAGGACTATGCTCCAAGAGGTTTTCCCTTGAGGCAGTGACTCAAGGTAGGATCCAAAGACTCCTCTAACTTCCACAGCCCTTGGGTGAGTGGGACAGATCAGGCTCTGATAATTTAGGGAAGGGGGTTCTGGTCTTAGAAAGAAACAGAAGAAACAAAGACTCCTAGCCAGAGAGGACAAACAATCATTGGGAACTATCAGTGGTTTAGTCTAAGTGAAGACCTTCAGAAAATGGAGAAGCCTTGCCAAATGTGGTGACACACTCCTATAATCCCGGCGTCCTGGAGGTTAAAGTAGGAAGATCATCACAAGTTTCAGTCCATCCTGGCACTACATGGAGTTCAAAGCCAGCCTGATCTACAGAGGGACCCTATCTCAAAAAGGAAAAAAAAGTGGAGAAGCCGATAGGCCAGAAAGATGGGCAGTAGCCAGATTTCAGATAGTCTTTTTTTCTTTGAGACTGGGTCTTACTATGTAGTTTAGACTGGCCTCAGACTTGGAGCAATCTTCCTGAGTCCTGGGATTACAGACTATACCACCATGCCCAGCCTTTCTCTTTTCTTTTTATTTTTAGGCAACAGATAGTCTTGACAGCCCAACAAAAAAGTTCTAATTTATCTTGACTGAGGGTACCTGTTGATACACATTAAGCAGAGGAACAAAGCTCTGGCTCCACCTTGCTTGTCCCTCCTGAAGACCTCCATTTGGCCTGGAGAGGTGAGATGTAAATCCAAATGTCCCTTTTTCAGCAAGGTGTGGGAAAGTGTCCAGTTTTGAAGCTTTGTTCAAGACTAGGAAAGTGAGGTACGTGCTGAGATTTGCCAGAAAAGAGCCAGCCTCCCCCAGGGGTGTGTGCCACAGCCCTGCTGCTACAAGCAGTATGGTGCTGGCGGAGAGAGGCTTCCTGGCCTTTTTGCCTTTACCACTTGGTCCTACATTGCTGTGGTGCTCATTATAAGAGACTCCAGGAAGCTTTTAGGCCTCCAGGAAGCTTTTAGCCACTCCCTTCCCCAGGGCTCTTGGAGGCAAGGTGTGGGAACATGTTTAACAATGTGGGACTTTGATGTTTGACCCTAGTTTTGCATGGGCTCCTGTCTCTTCAGAGAGATCATTCTTGAGGAGCTTAGAAACAGGACCACTCCCCATTACCTTTCTCCAGTGACTCCTAGCACAGTGGACCCTGGTCTGGGTCACTAGTTAAGAGTCAGGTTTTGGGCATCCAGTCAGAAGACTGTGGAGGGAAACTGCAAGTGTTTCCCACTTGGAAGAGCTGAGAGATAGGGGAGACTTGTGAAAAGAGGGAAAAAAAGAGGGCCACTATTGTGAGCCTAAATGAAGATTCAAGCTAGGTCAGAGTAAAACTGACTGAACCAGCTGGTTATTGGGAGAATGGGGGTTGTTCCAGGCTCTCCCTTTGTACTGTAGGGACCTTCTGAGACTCCTGCTCTCACCAGAGTCGGATTCTGTGGGTTTGAGGAAAACACTGGGTATCTGTATGAGTGAGTTTCCTGAGTGATTTTGCAGTGCCTTGGAGAATCCTGTAGGCCCAACCATTATTTCCCAGAAGTCTCCTGGGTGTGGTCTGCCAGCCCTCTGGTGTAGAGAAGAGGGAAAGGGGATGTTACTAGAACCTCTAGAGTTAAGTTGTAGTCTCCTGTGAGCCGTGGCAGCATAAGGCAAATTAATTAATATATAGAAAATGTTGCCAGGCGTGGTGGCGCACACCTGTAATCCCAGCACTTGGGGAGCCAGCCTGAACTATGAAGTGAGACCTTATCTCCAGAAAATAAATATAATAATATATAGAAAAGGTAATAGAAACTTGGGGAAAAAAGCTAAGTCTGGGGCTTGATCAATGTTGTTCTGGGCAGCAAAAAGACCCTGAGCTTGCCATACCTTTATTCATTACGTTAGGAGTAAAAAATGTATCAGGTCCCTTAGAGGGCAGCGGGTTGGGTACATCCTCAAACAGTGAGGAACCTCTGTTGATGAGGAATTTGTCCATCCCCCAGGATGTCTTCAGTTGTGCAGTCCTTCCCTGGAGCGTCACGCTATCATCAGGCCATCATCATGAGACTTTAGCTGTGACCAGAGGTGAAAATGGAGTTATGTCTCACCATGCCATAGCTGGCCTGTAGGCAGGAAAACAGATCCTAGTCATCATTGTAATTGTGCAGTGATTTCCCCCAAAAATTATGTAGACTTGCTCCCAATATTCTACCTTCTAAACATCCCCTCCTTCCCTGCAGCTTTCCGTGGACGCAGCCTAGAGAAGAGATATAGGCCCCAGGTATCACCCACTGCTGACCCACTGCCTTGATGACATCACTCACAAGTGCCTTCCCAACCCACTTCCGGCAGCCCTCAGTCAGTGGCCTCTCCCAGATCACCAGAAGCCTGTATATCAGCAGTGGGGCAGCTGCCAACAATAAGTTCCTACTATCCAGCAACCACATCACCGCAGTCATCAACGCCTCAGCGGAGGTGGTGAATACCTTGTGTGAAGACATCCAGTACATGCGGGTGCCTGTGGCTGATGCACCTGTCTCACGCCTCTGTGACTTCTTTGACCCCATAGCTGACCACATCCATTCAGTGGAGATGAAAGAGGGCCGTACACTGCTGCATTGTGCTGCTGGTGTGAGCCGCTCTGCTACCCTGTGTCTTGCCTACCTGATGAAGTACCATGCTATGTCCTTGCTGGATGCTCACACATGGACCAAATCCTGCCGACCCATAATCCGACCCAACAATGGCTTTTGGGAACAACTCATCCACTATGAGTTCCAGCTGTTTGGCAAGAATACCGTGCACATGGTCCCTTCCCCAATGGGAATGATTCCAGACATCTATGAGAAAGAGGTGCATTTGATGATTCCACTGTGAGCCACCCTGCCAACCCTCTGACTGAGTCGTTAGCATAGATCTACTGAACTTGAACATTCTACTGTTGTTGATACAAGAACAAACTAGATGATCCTTTTTCTAAGGGCAAGGAAAAAACAAAGGTCATACAGCCTTTAACCTTGTCATCCACATCCTTAAAGACTAAACTGACTAACTGCAACAGAAGATAAGTTTTCTACCCTGTGAGGGGTAAGTGATGGCTACTGGCCAGAGGTAGGATGAAGTGAGTGATACCTTGGAAGAAGAGACTAGAGCCCAGTGCATAGCGCAGGCCCAGAATCCTGCAGCCCACCCCTGACTGACCAACCCAGTCAGTCTGAGTTCCCACAATCCCACCTCGCTCCTTCAGATTAAAGCTAGAGCCTTAAGCATTGTGGCGCACCATGTGCTTCTCAGGGTAAGTGCCAGCGTACTGGGTAATGGCTTCCAGCTGTCCCCTAGAACACATCCACTTCCATTACACTGCCCCACTCTGGTTTTCTAGATGGGATCTAGAACATAGTATTCAAAGGAAGTATTCCATTGTATAAAATCCAGAAAAAAATTTTTTTTTTTCTTACGATACTCCATGGGACAAGGTCTTAAAGAGCCCACAGCTGTCCTCTACCAGCCTTTAAAGAAAAGAAGATATTAATTTTCTTCTACAAGGAAAGCAGACCTGACATCGGGCCTCAAAGTTGCCTCTTGTGGACCTTGGCTTGAAAGTTCGGAGCTGCAGACCATGACCTACCTCTCACCTTCTTTCCGTGTGACCCAATGCCTCCAGGAGCCTCGAAGTTCTCATCTGTGAAGACAGAACAGTGCCATAGCACCTTGCTGAGTGCATGGTGCAGGCTTAGAATGAAGGACCGCACTTATCCTGAGTGGTATTCTCTTTGGCACAGCTGCTCCCAACTCAACTCGGTTGTCCTCATGAAGACATTTCTTCCATCCGTGCATAGCCCTTTATTGTTTACAAAGTACTTTTCCAGAAAGCCATCCTCTGTGAAAAAAAAAATGGTTTAAGTCCTACCTCAAAAGAGGCTTAGACTTAGAAGCCTTTTTAAAGTTCCCATTATGTGTGATACAGAATGACCGAGGATTCTAAAGCAAGGGTGCTATTCCAGCCCTCCTCCAAAGACTTTGTTTAGAACTGCTGGCCTTTACAGCCAATAGCCCCCTCTGGCTGACTCCCATAGGAGCATGTGTTAAAGGGAGAAATGAGTGGATGCGCCCATAGGCCCTGGAGCCTGGCGATGCTTCAGACTCCTGAGCACCATCCATTAGTTTAAGACTAGTTACTCTAATCCAGAGCTTTTGAGATGACAGACAAGACAAAGAAGCACAAGAGCATGACGATTTGACTCTGAGCTGTGTGTCCAGAGCCCCATGGAGGTCAGGCGCCCCCACTCTCCAGACCTACCCCCACTCCATTCTTAAAGGGAGTTCCCAGGACCTCAGGGTCAGGGAGTCAGTAGGAAAAAAACTGTTCTGGGGCTGTGGCAGAGCCCTACAGTGCAGTCATTCTGGTAGAGATCCAAGTGGAAAATTTCTTTGAAGGCATTCTTCAAAAGAACTTTGATATCTTTTATTGTTTTAAATTCTAAATTAATATTGCATAATTAACTTGCAATGTGTAGTTCTATGAGGGTTTTTTTTTTTAATTCTCTGAGTTGTGAATTGTACACAGAATTGTACACACAATATGTAGCTTCCAGACACAGAAGCCAGGGGTGCTTCCCCACTCCACCTCAGATTCTGTTCTCTGTCCCTGCGACTTTGCCTTTTCCAGAATGTCACATAGAATCATACAGAATGTAACCTGGAGGTTGTCTTCTTTCACCCAGCGTACCGTCTCTGAGATTCATCCATATTGTATTTATGCTATTTGCATGGATATACTGTGTTTTTTTTAAATATTCACACATTAAAGGGTATTTGGGTTGTTTCCGTTTTGGGGTGAATTTGAATAAATCTATAAATAAATACACTGTGGTAAACATAAGTTTTGATTTCTGTGGGATATATACCTCAGAATGAGAGTCGAGTTGTGTGCTTATGTGTATGTGTCATTTTATAAGAAGCTGCCCAAGAATATAGTGTAGTATACATCTAATCCCTGCATTTAGAAGGCTGAGGCAGGAGGATAACCAGTCAGGCCACCACTGACTAATAGCAAGACCCTGTCTAAAAATAAGGAAAAGAGGGACTGGGTATTTAGCTCAAGTGGTACTACACCTACTTTGGAAGCACAGGGCCCAAGTTCAACCCCTAGTACTTCCAAAAAAAAAAAAAAAGTACCAAACTTTCAGAGTAGTGATCTTGTATTCTCACTAATATATGAAAAATCTAGTCTTCCCCTTGCCAGGGCCAGCCAGGCAGAGCAACCAGGTTCTCGAGCCGGAGGGGTTAGGATGAGAAAAAATGTTTGACAGGACAGCGAGGCTTATAAGGGCTCATCAGTCAATACCAAGTGAGCACCGCGTTTATTTCTCAGGTCTCTTTTTTTTTTTTTTTTTTTGAGACAGGGTCTTGCTTTGTGGTTCAGGCTGGCCCTAAGCTCAGCCTCAAACTCACATCACAATCTTCCTGCCTCTGCCTCCCGAGTGCTGGGATTACAGGCGTGAGCCACCACGCCCGCCCAGCACTGTGGTATGCGGTACTGGTTGCTGCTGGGTCTCCACACCCAGTATTGTTATGTGGTTGCCGGGGAATCAAACCCGAGTCCTTCCGCTTGCGAGACAGGCGCCGGAACCACTGAGCTAACTCCCGGGCCCTTCTCAGGTCTCTTTTATACCCTAAAAACTAGGTCTGTAGAATGACTTCATCAATCACACACGAAGGTTAAGAACAATCACAGGATATTTAAAAGAAGCAAATACATCAACTGAGGTAACCAATTCTCAGTTCTTTAAAATTTCTATCCATTTTCTATCTATATTCTATCTGGGTTAATACTTCCTTAGGACTTTAACCTAACCACAGCTATACATCGTATATTCTGACACAGTTGTTAATCCATCGGGAAAGAACAGGAGTTGTGCCATGTTACTAAATTATCTCACAAGTCACGGTATAGAGAGTGAACACAATCAGTCTCACCAACATGGCATTCTTGTTTAACTGAATTGTTATCATGCATACCTTGGGGACATAGCTCATTTAGCCCACTTCCTCAGGAACAAGGCATCTCAGGGTTAATTTTAAATCGGCCAGGGCAGCAACCACAGAGGGGGTTGCAGGTCTTTGTCACTGACCTTTGGTAGCCTCCTTAGCAGTGCCAACTCCTGATGATAACTCAGTGCAGCACCAGGGGTGACCATCTTAAAGTAGAATGGCTAAATTCCCAAGGTGTAGCTCCCAAATCCCCTCCTCCCCTCCCTCTTTCCCTTCCCTTCCTTTCCTGTTTTTCCCTCTGTTTCTTGTCTTTCACCTGTACAGGATATCTTGTTTGTGCAGGGATGGTGGCTGTGGTCATGTTTGTCACTCAATGTGGAATTTGCGAATTGGAAGCAAAATTTTGCAGCAGTATTACTGTACAGGCATGTGCCACCACATCCAGCTTGTTTATATTTCTTTATCTTATTTTTGTTCTTTTGAGATGGCATCTCACTGTATAGACAGGCTGGCTTCAATCTGAACAGTGACCCTCTGGTCTCAGTCTCCAGAGTGCTAGTATTACGGACATAGGCCTCTACATCCACCTGATGGTTTTATTTTTTAATACTGAGACAGGATCTTGTTAAATTTCCCAAACTGGCCTGGAACATATGATCCACTGTGCCAGGATTAGAGGGGTGTGTTACCACACCTGACCTAAAGTTTATTTTTTTAAAATATGCTCATTGTGAGAAAAAGGAAAACAAATACGGGACCAGTGGTGGTGTGCTTGCCTCACAAGCACAAGAGCCTAAGTTCAATTCCTGGTACCAAAAAAAAAAGGAGGGGAAAGAAATATGATCCATTTATACTGTTCCTATCCTCAGACAGTAACCAAGTCAGTATTCTAAAATTGTAATATATTTCCTTCCAAGCACATTTTTCATAGTTAAAAAGATTTAGAGTTTTCCTTTTTAATCCTATGTTTGACATTGCGAATGAGATATTGTTACAAAGGTTCTAGGGTGCTTTGGGCTTCTAGGAATTGTTTTCAGGTTCTTGTTGCCCTAAACAAAGAATTGATCATAACACATGCAAAAAGTAGCAAAGTTTTATGTTTATTAAAGGCAGGGAAAGAAGTATGCTCCTCAGAGTGAGTATGTGCCAATTATGAGTAGAGGGAAAGTACTCTGTATAGGATGACAATGGGCCAGTGGGAAAAACAACAATTCCACAAGTTTAATGGTTGCCATCGTTTCCATGACCCATTTCCTGGGCTGATGTCAGGGCTAGGCTGTCCTATCAAAACAGTGCTTGATCTTGCACCAGAAAAATTGAAGATAGCATTTTCTGATTGGTCTCCTATGCAGGGTTTGAGGGCACATGTCCTCAATCTCTGTGATGGATTGGTCCCACTCACCAGCCAACTGGCCACACCCTAATCTCCTTCAATACAGTAGAATTAGACCCTGTCAAGAGCTCCAGTTATTTCCTAAACAGTTTACTGTGTTCTTTTGGGCTTTGTCACTGAGCTGAGTCTGAGAAGTCCTGAGTCTCACATGAGGAACTTAATTCACTCTAAATGTAGAATGCTTGGAGACTTACTGCCTCTAGTTAACAAAGAAAGAATTTTAAAGATGCATCAATAAAAGCTACAAGAGAAATGTATTAGGTAGATTTTTAGGACACAAAAGAGTACAGTGTGAGTGCTCAGAGAAATGAGATGTAACACTTTAGAACTAGGAATCTTTATTTTCCCCGGCAAATCTGTGGGATTTGATAATCTATAGTATTGATCTTGTTTTGGGGGGTGACCCACCCATAGAAAGATAAGGGCCTATTCATAGAGGAAAGCCTAATTTACAAGTGAAATGATGATTTTTTTTTTTTTTGAGCCAGTGATCTATTCACAGGTGAAAGAGGACCATTTGCAAGTAAAAAGGGAAGGCCAACAATTTGAGGTGAAGTGGAATTGCCCAAGCAAGCATACAGTGGACCTCTGACTAGATCAATTCTGAGGGCTGATTGTAATTAAATCTGTACAGCTGAGATCTGGATCCTTACCTGGGTACACACTATAGACAGACAGTGAGAGGTCAATGAATCTTCCATTAACCTCTCCAACCCAACATGTTTGTATGTCAGGCTCCAGGTGGGTAACTGAAGACCCACTGTGTTGTGTTCCAGAAAAAGAGAAAGAAAAAAAAATTAAACTAGGCTCGTATCCTGAAACTGAAACTTTCATTTTTACAATTATGATTTTTCCTTGTCTAGTTTTTATTTCTTCAGTCCTACTTCAGACTCAGTGTGGAATGGCTATGCTGGTTTGAGTATGACTTGTTCTCCTGAACTCAGGCAGCTTAGTCCTCAAAATCTCATATGAACAGCGTAAGAGATTGGAAATATCTGATTGTGGCCTTTAGAAGAGGAGACTCTGTGATCATAAAGGTGGAGCCTCCCATGATGACTTTGTTAGGAAGGGGACAGAGCCTGCACATGGATACAGGTGCCCTCCTGCCATGGTGTGATGAAGCCAAGAGGGGTCCTCACCAGAAACTGCAGCGTGTTGTTTGAAATTCCAGTCTCCAAAAACTAGGAGCCAAATAAACTTTTCTTTATATACTGCCAAGATGTTTTGTAGCAACGATTAGCTGACTATAAATCAGACAGCCTAGAAAGAAGGTCATGTTGGAGTTTTGATGCAACCATGTAACAGAGGAGACTGAAATGGTCCTATAGTCCAGTTATCTTGCTTAGAACAAAGATTTCAGGCCTCTGTTTATTTCAAGGACATCTAATTTTCCTACTTTAAAAATGAAGACTCTCCAATAAAAGTTAATTCAATAATTTGAGACGTTTCAGTTAAGTTCATTATAGTTTTTTTTTTTTTTTTTTAAAGTTCATTATGGTTTATTAGATAAATAGAGACAGGCTAATAGCCCTGGGGATTTCCCTGAATGACCTTGACTGTGGTGATGGTCTCACTCCAAATCCCAGAGATGTGTAGGTTTGGACCTTGAAGCGTACAGCCCTTAGTCCATCTTAGTCCATTTAGTGTTGCTATAAGAAAATACGTGAGGCTGGGTACTGTTACAGGCTTAGGAGGGGTCTAGTAAATAGTTGAGTCTCCCGAGGGATGCTGTGGGGGCTCACTGGGTCCCCTTCTGCATGGGACACCATTTTAAGGACCTGAGACCTAGTTGTCTCTCTCTGTAGGCCCCCTAATGAACCATGGGAAACCACATGAACCATGCTTGAAGATTCCACTTCAAGTTGAGCCACTTAGTGGCTTTCCCTAGTCCTTCAGAGTCCTTCTGGAAGTGATTTCTAGGTTCTTTCTACCCTGAGCAAAGAATTGATCAAGACAAGCACATCAGGTAGCAAAGTTTTATTACTAGTAGGAAAAGAAAGCCGAATGTGGTGGCACATGTCTGTAATCCCAGCCCTTGGCAAGCTTAGGCAGGAAGATCATCGTGAGTTCGTGGCCAGCCTGAACTACATAATGAGACCTTTAAAAAAAAAAAGGTAGGAAAAGAAACAAGTTCTGCAGAGCAAGTTTGGGCCATGTAAAAGTAGGAAAAGAAATATACCCTACAATGTCAGGGTGAGTCACCACGCAAGAGTGAACTGAGTGGCAAAAACTCAGTGTGGGCCGGGGAGTTAGCTCAGTGGTTCCGGCGCCTGTCTTGCAAGCGCAAGGACCCAGGTTCGATCCCCGGTAACCACATACCATACTGGGTGTGGAGACTCACGCCCAGGAGCAATCAGCACCACATACCACAGTGCCGGGCGTGGTGGCTCACGCCTGTAATCCCAGCACTCGGGAGGCAGAGGCAGGAGGATTGCTGTGATGTGAGTTTGAGGCTGAGCTCAGGGCCAGCCTGAACCACAAAAGCGCGAGACCCTGTCTCAAAAAAAAAAAAAAAAAAAAAAAAAAACTCAGTGTGGACTGGTCCTTCTGTGTCATTTCCTCAGGCCAATGTCCACTCTGTTGGACTACTGGAAACCTGCTCAAGTTCTCAGGGGAAATCCGCATGCAGGATTATGAGAACCATTCTGAACTTGGGCCCCAGGATCTTGTTATGCTTCCTTTCTTGGCCATCCACTAACCTCCTGTCTCTCTCCACACACACACACGTATTCCCATAATTCTTTATGGAGTGCTGAGAGAGTAAAGGTCACTATCTTCTGTAGCTTCTTCTGGCTGGAAGGGGTTGGAGACTCTACCTACTAGGAATGATGTGCTTTGCAACTACTGTGAGGTACTGTGGCTCATGGATAAAAGAGTAAAACTGTTAGGAGAAATGAGAAAAGAATTGGTGGCTGTGGAGTTACAAAATAGTGAGTGTTTGATGGGAGGAAGAAAGTCACTATTATCTTGGGGGTGTGGGGCCCAAATATGAGGGGCAGATCAGATTTCCATGGTTAGATAAATTATCAAGAGCCCGCCAGTCATAGACTTAGCAAAATTACCACATAATGAATCTAATTAAAAACAGGAGTCTCAATAGAGGTGCTTATTGAAGATGTGGTGTGTTAGTACCATTAATGACTCAACTTGACTATACCCAGGGTGATACTGAAGTTTTGCTTTCTGAAGAAGAACCACAGGTCTTCCAGAGGTTTTTGGGAATAGCTTTCTTCTTTTTTTTTTTTTGGTGGGGGGTGGTTTGAGATAGGGTCTCGCTATTGTAGTTCAGGCACTCCTTGAACTCACTACGAAGCCCAAGCTGCCCTTGAACTTGTGGCAATTCTATCTTAGCCTCCGGATTGCTGGCATTACAAGTGTGTGTGTTCATATGTCAGGCTGGCCGTAACTCAGTGATCTAAGGACACTGAGGGACAATTAGAAACTCATGGCTAAAGATCTGGCCTTCAAAGTGAGCCAGAGTAGAAATAAAGATTCTCTGATTAGGCTCCCTTTGACCATGCCAATAGCTATAGATCTAGTGGAGGGTTTTCCAGAGAAGTAAGACAAAACAGAGTACAAATTGAATTGGCTCATCCATGACATCCTAGGATACCTAAGGTTCCTCATAGAAGATGGTAATATCTACAGACAGGATTGTAGGCTCCCTTGGGCCTCTACAGAGCAGGAAATGAAGGATTTGGCTGGCCTCATCCCTCTCTGGAAGCAGGGACAGTCAACCCTGCAGTGCCATGAGTCAGGCATATTGACTGCCTCATACACACAGGAGAGCCCAGGCAGGGTGGTGCGTTGTAGCCATGGGCCCAATGTCATATGTTTCTTTTATTTAACCTATTTATTTATTTAGAGACCAGGCATCATTTTATATTGCAGCCTGGCCTTGAATTCACTATGTAGCCCAGGCTGGCCTCAAATTTGTAGCAATCCTCCTGCCTCAGTCTCCTGAGTACTATCATTACAAGCATGCACTACTATTCCTTGCATTTGATCATCCTTGGGCCTTTCCTTTGATAGTTTGGGTGAGTTTAAAGCATTGTCAATTGCAACAGCTACAATTCTAGATTTTCTCTTTTGATCCTTCTGCAGTTCCTTATTATTGAACACAGAAAAGGCCATGTCCAGCAGTTGAGTCATAGGTGTCTGGGTCTCATCTAAAGTTCCTTCATTAGACAAGACAGGGATCCTGTCTGAGAGACAGGTTGGTATCCAAGGACAGGATCATCAAAGATCTCTCTTCTTTGGGGACAATCTAAATACCATAGTTTGAGGGCTTTTTCTGAGATAAAGCATCACAACAGCCTAAACATAGGGAATTTCATTACATTTTCTGTGTTTTAAGCAGAAACAGTTCACCTGAAAGACATTCTCATAATTTAAATTGCCTTCCTTGTATGCATCTCTCACCTTTTTCTAGCTCAGATTGAACCTGAATCACATGACAATAGCAAGTAAGCTTTCCTTTTTAAATTGGCCAGGTCAAACTTCCCACTGACCAAGCAATGAAGTCAGTGGAATCTTCCAGGCTGGCTCATGGAGTTTCTCATGGTGCATTAGGGGGCCTACAGAGAGAGACAACTAGGTCTCAGGTCCTTAAAATGGTGTCCCATGCAGAAGGGGACCCAGTGAGCCCCCACAGCATCCCTCGGGAGACTCAACTATTCGTTAGACAGATCTCTCTGCACCGGGGATGATGATGGTATCTTACACAGAAGCATAAAAGAAAGTCCCACTGGGGCTTTTTGTCTCCATA
>PVIR01029827.1:0-20813 GCA_004026965.1 Petromus typicus
TCTCTCTCTCTCTCACACATACATACACATACACTACAATGTTACATTTTTCTACCCTGTATAATATTTCATGACACACAGATGTGATGTATTACATATGGTTACACAGTTAAGTGGATTACATAAGTTTGCTATTGTAGAGAACTGTGTATTAACCATCTCTATCACTAAGTGCTAATGATTTCTTTAGGATAGGCTTCTAGAATTGAAATATGAACTAGCATGTCAGCTATCTCTTATAATACTGGATGATAACATATTTTTTAAGTTGAATATATATTTTCATGTGGACAGAATGAAACAGCCTTTTTTCAAAGGTGCTTAATCGTACAAACAAACTAAAAACAGAAATGAAAGTGGAGATACTACTACATGCCCTACCATAATAAAAAGAATATTAGAATTCTATGAGAATTCTAAAAGATTGGGCTAATTCTTAAAAAAACAGAAAACTTTACAAGATTATGAACATTCTATCGGATGCAACAAATTAGGTAAAATGTAGAAATTATTAGAAACACATAAGAAAACTAAACTGATCAAACAAAGAACAAACTATGTGTATGAAGTTATGAAAAGTTAAAAAAAGTTATGAATCAAAACTTTCTTAATAATTGAGTCCATAGTTTCACTGTTAAATTCTACTGAGTGTTAAAAACTTAGCAGCAAATTTTCTTGCAAACGTAGAAGAGGTAACACTCTCCTATATGAGGATAATATTATGTTGTTAAAGAACACAATAGGATAAAATCAGAAGAGACATTCTAGATATTACAACTGGCACACAGAAATACTTCCTTGGATAATTAGAGATTTCTTATGTATGATTATATAATCACAATTTGATAATCTATATGAATCAAATAAATTCCTGAACACATACATTTTAACAAGATTGAATCATGAAGAAAGAGAAAACCTGACCAGACTAGAGACAAATCATGAGATTGAATCAGTAATAAAGAGATCTTTCATCAGAGAAAAGCCCAGGGCCAAATGAATTCACTGCTGAGATCTACCAAACATTTAAAGAAGATCTAATAGCAAATCTTAAATTTTCCAAACAATAAAATAGGAGATAATTCTTTAAAATGTATTCTGTGATGCCTACATCATCCAAATATCAAAACTAGACAAAGCCATGATAATAAAAAGAAGCAACATCACATCTGCGATTACAATAGATGCAAGAATCTTCAACAAAATTCTATCCAACCAAATACACCAGCATATGTAAAAACGTCTTCACCATGATGAATCAGGATTCATCCTAGAAGATGGATCAACATATGGGAATTAGGAAAATGTTGCCGCAATCTAATGAAGGATGAAGCCACATGATCATCTTGAAAGTTGTATTCAATATAATTCAAAATCCTTTCAATGAAACATCATTTGAAATATTATAAATAAGAAGGACATATCTCAAAGGAATAAGGCTGCATATGTTAGCCTAACTGCTAACATTTTACTGAATATAACATGATGACTATTTTCTGTACTTTCTAAGATCTGGAATAAAAACAAGGATCACATCCACTTTCATTTTTACTCAAAATCATTTCAGAAATCCAACATAGAGCAATTGGCTAAGTACACAAATAAAGGACATATAAATTAGAAAATAAGAAGTCAAATTATTGTTGTTTGTAGATTACAAGGTTTTTTTTCCTTTTCTTTTAGAACCAATAATTGAATTCAGGACCTTGAAGTTGGCAGGCAGGCATGATGCCCCTGAGCTGTATTTTCACCCAACTTAACGATACCTGCAAAACCTCAAAGACCATACTGAAAAGGACCATTAGGACTCAGTGAATTTAGTGAAGTTTTAGGACACAAAATGAAATACAAAGTTCACTAGCATTGCTATACATTGATAACCAACTAATTAAAACAGAATACAATCTTCTAAAATACCTAGAGATAATTTAACCAACAAGGTGACAAAATCAACAATGAAACTTTCAGATATTCCTAAGATAAATCAAATGGTATACAAAAATGGAGACATTCTGTGCTCATTAATTAGAAAAAAATCAGTACCATTAAAGTGTCCTTGTCATTCAAAGCAGTCCCTTCAAAACATCAAAGACATTCTTCACAGAATTATAAAATATCCCAATGAGTATAAAAGTAGAAAAACAAAACTCTCAATAATTGGGCTGATTAGTCAACAAAGAGAACAATGCAGGAAGCATCTTACTACCTGATTTTAAAATACACTACAGGGCCAGGGATTTAGCTCAGTGGTTCCATCGCTTGTCTTGCAAGCGCAAGGACCCAGGTTCTATCCCCGGTTAACCATGTACAATACTGGGTGTGGAGATTCACACCCAGCAGCAATCAGTGCCACATACTACAGTGTTGGGCATGGTGGCTCATGCCTGTAATCCCAGCACTCGGGAGGGAGGCAGAGGCACGAGGATTGCTGTGATGTGAATTTGAGGCTGAGCTCAGAGCCAGCCTGAACTACAAAGTGAGACCTTGTCTAAAAATAAATTAAAAATAAATAAAAATAAATAAAAAACTACTACAAAGACGTCATTAATCAACAGAGGGAAAGGTCTACCACGCTGAAAATTATAAAACAATTGATGACAAAATCCATGAAGATTTAAGTAAATGGAAAGTCATTCTATCTTCATATGTAGGGAGGCAATACAGTAAGATGATAACACCAACCTCTAAGTCCAGGGCAATTCCAACAGCCAGTTTTCAGTAAATAAAAAACTCATCTGCAATTTCACATGGAATTAAAATGATCTTCAAATTATCAAGGCCATAGGGAAACAAGAAGAATGAAGTAAGAAGAGTCATTTTTCAATTTTACAAAACTATCAAAACCGTAATTTTGTAGAACTGGAATGTGTCTGAATATTGGTCAAAAAGATATACAAACCCAGGGAATTCAACTGAGAGGTTTGATAGAGAGCTGCATTTCTATGGGCAGCTCCTCTCTCAAAAGTGCCAGATCCATTGAATCAGGACCAAAATGTCTCATCAACAAATGACAATAATGATAACAAGTTTCTATAAAAACGATGTGCTTGCATTCCTTCCTCTGTACTCCAAAATTTACCAAACTTAGCTTGACAACTTACAAACACAATCATAAGATTCTTAGAAGAATATGAAAGAGCAAATCATTGTATTCTTTCGTTTCAAAGTATACATACCAAAACACGAGTAATGAAAACATAGCATGAATAAGTTAGACTTCATCAAAATTCACTATCAAAGGCATTAAAAAAAGGGAAAATTGCAATCTGTAAAAATGGGCGAACACATTTGCAAGCACACATAAATCTTCTCAACTTATGACAGGCTTATGCCCCAATTATTCATTGATAGTGAAAAATATTATATACTTAACATTCATTTAGCACTCATAACCTTCCAAAATCACAGTTCATCCTTTTAGTGAACTGTGCAGAGTCACTTATTCACCTTCATTATAAGGTGGCTGACTTGGAGGTGCAGTTTACTTCCACTGCCCAACATCACAAAAGAGTGAAGCAAAGTCATATTACAAAGGTGAGGGTTCCTTATTTTTTGGTGATAGACATGTTCCAAAACTCTCTGTAGAAATTTGAAGCCACAAAGAGTACCAATCCTATCCATACATACTTATGATAAAGTTAATTTAAAATATAGGCATAGTAAAAGATTATCAACAGCACCTAGTACTACACTATAACAATTATAAAATATACTATAATCAAATTCATGTGCTTCTCTTTCACTAGACTATCTTAATTTACTATTCATTATCTTTTTCTTTTTTGTGGTGCATTGAGGTGACATGATGCCTATGTGGAGACAGTAAGGGAGCATGACAGGGATACAGCAAACTCTATGATGCTATGACTGGCTCTCTGCTCTGAGCGCAAGTGCTACGGTAGCACCAGTCACTCTGTTAACCTAGGTGACTTCTAAGTGCCTACTGGGTGGGTAGTGTATACAATGCAGCTACAATGGGCATGCCAACGATGAACTTTTCAGAAGGAACAGAGCTGTACACTGAAAGATTTTAGCATGCTATTCAGTGTAATATAAAGCGTGTGATTCTTTATTTCAGATTTTTAAAAATCTAACATTTTCAAAATATGGTTGATTGTAGGTAACTGAAACATGGAAAGAAAAAGTGATGCTGGCAGGTGACATTATGTTTTCAGTACATATCATGTTTGCATCACCACAAAGTGCACAACTCCTGAAATAAGTCATCATAAGTAAAGGACTGTCTGTTTCAAGTAAGGTTTTGTATTCAGGATATATGAGGAATTTCTATAACTCTAAAACAACTTAAAAATTAGTAAATGGCTTCAATATTATTAATAATTATAAATATGTCCAGCAATATGGAACATTTGGGAAATGCAAATTGAAAGGACAATGCAATACTGACTTAATACCCACAAGGCGTTTTTCATTAAAAATTATAAAAACAGTTTTGGGAAGCAGTTAGAGAAATGAACACATCTGTATGTTACTGTTAGAGATATAAAATTTTGCAATATTATGAATATATTTTGCTGATTTCTCAAAATACTAATTAATGTTTTTGTATGATGTAGTAGTTTCAGTTCTTTGCATATACCTCAAGAAATTGGAATAAACATTTGAACTGATACTCATATACTGTTATATACATAGTCACAAGACAGAAACAAAACAAGTTCCCATCAATAGGTTAATGGTAAAACAAAGTGTAATATACTCTCTAGAATATTATGCACATATAAAAAAAATGAGTTCTGATACATTTTACAACATAGATGCATCTTGTAGACATTGTTACCTGAAACATGACCCATACAAAAGAGTAAATATTATGATTTCACTTATAAAGATTCTGAATATGTAAATTCATAGAAACAAAGAATAGAGATGTGATTATTAGGATATGAAAGACAGGGTAGCACATAGTGGCTCAAGAGTTTCTGCTTATAATAGGGAAGTTTCAGATATACAAGCTACTCAAATTACAATGGTTCTTACATATTTTTTAATTATAGTAGTTCCAAAGCCATATGCACTCAGTAGAGTTGATGTGTCAGATTTTAAATTGTGATCTTCTCAGGCTAGCATTAAGAGTCTGATATTCTCACCATTGTAGACAAGGGCAGCAAAGGCAGATTCCTCATCCATCCTGCAGTCACTAAAGGAACAGCCAGAACCTCACAATGCACGGTAGGTACATTAAATGGATTTACAACATATATCTCCCATTTACTATGTGTTTATCAACCTGTAACCTAAGCTGAAGAACATTTTAGATAGTAGCATATTCATAACCCATGCTTAGAGGAAAGGGTTTGAATACTACACCCGATGGTGGTCCAAAAGGCAAGTTTTATGTTATATATATTTTATTACAATACAAATATATATGTGCTTGTGTCTTCAGAAGACAAAATGTAACAGTGTTAGCAATAGCCAACCATTATCTAAAGTCATTTATATCCTAGTGTGTTTGAACATTTTTTGAAATGAGTTGATTATTAATTTGAGAATAAAGTTTCCTTGCTGCCTCTGTATAACCGTGAGGAAAGTCAAACCACAGGACGGTGAGTGATTTTCTGAAACCCACATAATTAATTGGAGATCCATTATTAATCACAAATGGCTCTATAGGCTATATTTATGTATGAGATAAATATTTTGCTCTTTTATTCAACTATTCTCTAGATATTGCATGAAGCATAAAAGTAGTGTAATATCTCAAATATTTTGCACAAAAGCATTCACCTTAAGTCATGGATAATTCAATAGCATACTGGATTAAACAATGTCTCCTAACATTTTTGACTTCTCAAACCTATGGATATAGCTTTATTTGGGAATAATTTTGCAGGTATATTCACATTAAGGTGGCATAGCACAGGATTAACATGGATCCTAAATGCAGTGTAACTTTTTTTCTCACAGCTTTAGGAAGTTTGCATGGAGACAAACCTGGGAGAAGTCTAGGTGACTACTGAGTCAGCTGCAAGCTAAGGAAAGCAAGCATCCCTGGAGAAGGGCAAAGCCAGATCTGCCCTTGCAGCCTCAGAAAGTATAGCTCTGCTGACTCCCGGAGTTGAGAAATCAAGCTTTCAGAATAAAGATTCTGCATTCGTCTTGATAAAAGACATTCAAACTGGAGGGATTTATTTTATCAGATCAGTGAAACAAAAACAGATAATATATAGCCATTATTTTTACATTTCCAAATATATGACTGTGTGGTCAGTTGCTCTTAGGTTTGGTTTGCTTTTAATTGGTGTTTCATTGTGTTCGACTCATCTAGACTTATCTAGTAACACATAATGACTCTTGTGTCAATGTCCATGAAGGCTGGTCATAGAGCTGTGCTCCATTTGAGCTGAGTAGGAATTCTCTGGTTGCCATGCCCTTAAATGTCAACTCTAGTAAAATACCTAGGGATGCTAGACTCTGCTGGATTCTGACGATGTGAACTCTTATCTTCATTAAAATAATTAATAATTGAATTCTACAGGAAAACTAAGACTGGGTTTAAAAATAATGGTAACAATAGCAGCACAAGCAGCAACAACAAAGTAGACAAAACAAGAAGCAGAAAGAAAAGTGCTGTAAAAGATAAAATTTCTCCAGGGCAGGTGGGAATTGGTCTCCCTGCTGCTTGTCTCAAATGTAAAGATAAGCTAATTACATAGAGATATAAATCTTGGGAGCTGCTTAAAATTTAGAAGCAAATTAAATGTATTAGGTTGCTTTACTGTTTCTAAGACAGACTGTTTCCATGAAATGCCAAGAGGCCATATTTTTTACATCATTTCCCAGACCCCTGAGTACAATATTGTTTGGTTTAGAGATACTCCGACTTTATTAGTAAGCCAGATATAATTCACTTGTATGAATATTGTTTAAAATAAAAAAGTAGCCTTTAAACAGTAGATATATTACACAAGCATGAAAAAAGTTAAAATATTAAATACCTATATTAAAGTTCTCTTTCATTTCTGTTTGTAAACAAAACGTTTTTTATACAGGGATAAAATTAATGTCTGGCTTTTGTCACATATTTTCATAAGTATGTATTTGCCTTTTAAAAACATGACTGTCATTGAATAGGTACACTTATTTATTCTGTGTTTTTTACACATAACATATCTCAAGGATTTTTGAACTGTAAGGTATCTCTAAGGACTATATTGTATTCTATTACATAGCTATACAAAGGCATACTTATAACTGTTTGTGCTTCTTCAACATTTTGGTAGAATTAGAATGGTATAATGGATGTCCTTGCTTTTAAGTATTTCACACATATGGAAAAATATCTGTAGATGAATTCTCATAAATGAAATTACTATTCCAAAATATGGAAAAAAAAACAGGACAATTGTGAGCCATCGGAGAACAAAATAAACAAATAAATGCAAATAAACATGTAAATACAAAGAAATACAAAAAACACTATATTAAATATAGGGTGGTACTAATTTTATTAAAAATGTATGGCCATTCATCCCTATACATTTTTGCACATAATTTTTTCAAACTTTTTGAAATTTAAAATTCTAAATGGTAAAAACGATATAATTTTAATATTCAACTTTTATATTATAATTCATGTTAAGCATTTGTAATTCTCTTTGATGTAATTATTAATTTTGAAAAGGTATGGATTGTTTTATTATTGTTTTATTATTATTAAACTGACTGTCTACAATATAGATTGAGTATTTAATGTTTGTAAATATTTGCCATGAAAGGAAAATTAATTTATATACTAAATTGTGTCATTTAAATAAAAATAATTACTCCACATTTCTAAAAAACCTATTACCTAACATATATAAATTACTTTTGTTATTAGTCTATTTTGTTGACATTTTCATTTTTATATTTAACCTCAGTAGTACCTGTAAATAATTTTTCCCAAGATTCATCTGTACCTTTTAATAGTCATGTGCAATCACTAAATAATGAAACTGTGAAGATGTTTTATCTGATATGGATAATCTCCCTATATATTTTTTCTTCAAATTTTTCTACTTATTTTTGTGTATTTAATTTTTCTCTATAAATTGTGAAATAAGCTTATTTGTACTTAACAGTCCTATTGCTATTGTTAATGGAAATACTGCTTGGAGTTCTCCAAATTTATAAATTTTTGAAAAACATATTATGCTACCTAAATTTTATATCTCAGATGAAGTAATCTTTCCATTTATTCAGATTTTCATGGAATCCTTGACTAGTATTTTAAATTCTTGTGTTGATTTTGCATGTGAACAAGTAACAAGAGTAGAAAATTTTTAAGGAAAGTAGAGAATTTTCAAAAATAGTAAGAATTATTTAAGTTCACATTTGAAGGATGATATGAAGTTTGATTGCAGATTATGGTCACTGAAGGTAACCTTACTGAATTAAAAGACAGAGCTAACCAACAGATTGCTAGACCTAATAGCCAAGTTTAGTAGTGTAGCTGGATACAAGGTTAATGCTCAAAAATCATTAGCCTTCATATACACAAACAACAGATTCACTGAGCAAGAAATTGGGGAATCAATCCCCTTCACAGTAGCAGCCAAAAAAATGAAATATTAGGAATTAATCTAAAAAAGGAGGTGAAAGAACTCTACTGTAAAAATTATAGCACTCTGAAAAAGGAGATAGAAGAAGATACCAGAAAATGGAAAGACACCCCTTGTTCCTGGGTTGGAAGAATCAATATCGTCAAAATGGCTATACTCCCACAATTACTACACAGATTCAACGCAATCCCAATTGAACTCCCAAAGGCATATTTCACAGATCTAGAAAAAATAATTCAGAACTTCATCTGGAATCACAGACGATCTAGAATAGCAAATGCAATTCTAAGCAATAAGGATATGATGGGGAGTATTACGATCTCCAACTTGAAACTGTACTACAAAGCCACTGTGATAAAAACCACATGGTACTGGCAAAGCAACAGATCCGAGGACCAGTGGAGTAGATTAGAAGATCCAGAAACAACTCCAGACACACTAAGCTATCTCATTTTTGACAAAGGAGCCAAACACCTTCAGTGGAAGAAGGATAGCCTCTTTAACAAATGGTGCTGGAAAAACTGGACTTTAACCTGCCAAAGACTAAATCTAGACCTAGCTCTTTCACCGTGTACTAAAATAAAATCAAAATGGATTAGGGATCTAAATATTAAAACAGACACACTAAACCTGCTACAAAACAGGTTAGGTAAAACTCTTGAAGACATTGGTTTAGGGAAAGATTTCATGAACAAATCCCCCATAGCACAAGAACTGGTAAAATAAATTGATAAATGGGATCTGATTCTATTGAGAGGTTTCTGCACAGCAAAAGAAACCACCAGCAAAGCAAAAAGGCAGCCAACAATATGGGAAAGAATCTTTACCAGCTGCCTCTCAGACAAAGGGATACTATCTAGAATATATAATGGACTCAAAAAAATTAATCCACCCAAATTTAAAGATCCAGTTCAAAAATGGGCATCTGAAATGAACAGACACTTTTCAGAGGAAGAAGTAAGAACAGCTAAGAAGCATATGAAGCTCAACATCATTAGTCATTCAAGAGATGCAGATGAAAACAACACTGAGGTTTCATCTCACTCCACACAGAATGGCTGCCATTTCAGATTCAGCCAACAGCAAATGTTGGCGAGGCTGCAGAGAAGAAGGAACCCTTCTCCACTGTTGGTGAGAATGTAAACTCATACAACCCCTGTGGAGAACAGCTTGGAGATTCCTCAAAAAGCTAGGATTGGAGGCCCCATTTGACCCAGACATTGCTCTGCTAGATATAGACACACAAAAATTAAAAGATTCGTATGACAGTGACATATGTGCACCTATGTTTATAGCAGCTCAGTTTGTGATTGCTAAATCTTGGAAATAACCCAAGTGTCCATCAACTGGAGACTGGATACAAAAGCTGTGGTTCTTCTACAGAATGGAATATTACTCTGCCATAAAAAATGATAAGTTTCAATCATTTATACTTAAATGGGCGTACCTTGAGGACATCCTCATAAGTGAAATAAATAGGTCACAGATGTGTAAATATTGTATCTTTTCTCTGGTATGAGAAAATAAAGATATAAATGAGTTCTAGTATGTATGTTATATATTGTGAAATAGAAAACACTCAAAGCATAATGGAGTGAAGAGGGAAAATAATGAGATTATAACAAAAAGAAAGGAAACAAAGTTTATGTATATGGGGTGGGGGTGGTAGGGTAGGCAGGGTTATGGGAAAAAATGAGAATTAAGTTGTGTCATATACTGGTACAAATTCTCATTGTTGAATGCAATCATGATGTATATATGTAATGTACCAATAAAGATTTCAATTAAAAAAAAAGACAGAGCTAATATTTATCCATCATGGAGAGACACATGGGGAGAGGGAAAGAAATAATACAAAATATTTTAGACAATCATTAAAAATTATTGAATTTGCAAAGTAAAAATTTGAAACAGGAGAAAGAGTAGTGTTCAAAGAATTATTAAAATCAATTCAGTTATTATTGAAAGAAAATACACAATGGAGTTCTTTTCTGCTGTAAAGAAAGATAAATTTGAGGTGTTTGTAGGAAAGTGGATGCACTTGAAAATGACAATGTTAAGTCACATGCAAAATCAGGCACACAGTTTTGATAATTGCATGGTTTCCTTATGGAAAAGTTAAGAGGAAAAGAGAAAGGAGGAAAAATAGTTATTGGATGTACATAATGTTTTTGCTGTTGCTCTCAAGTTTCACTCCAAAGTGATGTAAGTGATTATGTTGCAGGATTTCCATTTTATTAGGTATGTTAGGGTCATTGTTGTTAATATGAACATGGCCTATTGCATGACTCCACTACTATGTTGAATAAAATATGAAAATATGTTAAGTAAAAAATTCAAAAAAGTCTATTTTGAATAAAAACATTTTAGAGAATAAATAGGAAAATTTTGTAGAGAATAGTTTCATCATTGCCTAGTTCTAGGGAGCATGGATTGGGAGATGATAGTAGTGGGTGGAATATTTTGTTTGGGGCTAACGAGAGAATGATCCAAATTTGATTGTGGTCATAGTTGTGTAACTTTGTCAGTGTGTAAAAATCTACTGAGTCTTACACATAAAGCTTATAAATTGTATGATACATAAATTTTAGTTCAACAAAGTTGCTATTTAAAGAAATAAATGGATAGACTGGAATTGATGGAAAGTCTGCATTTTAAGTTTCAAGAATATTTTTTGAATCCTTGGTAAGAATAAAAATTGTGCTACTTGACAGTTACAATGAAGCATGGACATATCAAAGACCAAAGTCTATCTAAAGAGAAGTCAGACTAATAAGACAATTTATGTCCATCTAAAAAGACAAAGTGTAGACTTATCTAGAGCAATGGAAAAAAAGAACCAGACACACTATTATTATCAAAAAGAGGAAACTTAAACAAGACTAAGTCCTCAAAAGTTACTCAATATAAGAAAGTTAGAGAAATGTGAGAAGTCAAGAGAATTGTTAATAGCAAGAATGTCAGACAGATAAATTAGTACCGGTTGGCTGTAGAGAAATCAAGGGTCTCTGAGAAGCCCCTTTAGATGTCATAGTGAAGATGAAAGCAACACATACAACGGTGTAGAGACACGTTGTTCTGATGTCCCCTTCTCAGACACTGGGGTCAAGGCTGATTCATTCTTGTTGGCTTTTCTCTGACATTGTGGTCAGAAGCCTCCTTTCCTCTTCTGCTCTCCACATTCAGGCTGTCGGTGGTTTCTATATTATCCCCTTTCTTCTTTCTACCACATTTTTCCACTTGTTAGATTTTTACTGTATATGTTTGTCACCTACAATGTGTTTGTATATTATTTTAAATTCACAAAGTAATTATACACACTGGACCATAGTGTGATATTTCAGTGTAAGAATACAATGTGTAAGATTAATTCAGAGTAACTGACATATCCACTGCTTTGAATATTTTACCATACTGTTAGCAACTTCCATCTGCCAGTATTCCTCTACTTAATCATTGTAATAACATCTCAAAATTCATTCTTTGCACAACAAGCCATTAAGTGATGCTTCCAACCACAGATATCTGATCCTAAGCAGCTGAATATTCTGTGATATCAACCTACTTCTCTAATGAAAAGAAAATAACTATTTGTTAAAACTCCCTTAGCCTTGAATGATTTGAGTCTTATATATTTTCCACTTAGATGTGTTGTCATGATCACATTCATCATAGGGAATTTGTACCTGTAGGGATATATACTGATTCTTTTTTTTTTTAAATCCATTTACTTGGTCTCCTTTCAACTTCTTTTTGTCTCCTTATTTATAAAGGCTTTATTTGCATTTTATCCTTTTTTCTCACTTTCATTTTCTATTTTTCCCTCTCTTCCTAGCTCCTCCATCATTTTGAACACTTTCTTTCTATTTATAAATATATTGTAATATCTGTTATATATTTTGGTCCTGATTTACGCTTTAAATTTCTCACCCCGAAGAGACCATGTGATATTTACATACACATGTTTGATTTATTTTACTTTTTTTTTTTTTTTAAGGTTTTTTGAGACAGGGTCTCACTTTGTGGATCAGGCTGACCCTGAGCTCAGCCTCAAACTCACATTACAGCAATCCTCCTGCCTCTGCCTCCCGAGTGCTGGGATTACAGGCGTGAGCCACCACACCTGGCACTGTGGTATGTGGTACTGATTGCTGCTGGGGTGAGTCTCCACACCCAGTATTGTTATGTGGTTACCAAGGATGAACCCGAGTCCTTGAGCTTGCAAGACAGGTGCTGGAACCACTGAGCTAACTCCCTGGCCCTGATTTATTTTACTTAAATAAATGGTTTCAAGGTGGATTCATTTACCTAGAAAAGTCTCAGATTTATCCTTTTTTCTGGCTGAATTGTACTCCTTTGTTTAAAAAAAACCACATTTTTTAAACATTCATTAGTTGATAGGTATTTGTGTTGTTTCTAAGATTTATCGTTTACAAACTCTGCTGCCATAAACGTGGCTGCACATACATTGCTGGGATATGATGCTTTCAGCTCTTTTGGTAAGTAACTAGCGAGGGGATGGGTGGGTCAGGTGGGATCTCTAACCCCAGCTTTTTGAAGAGTCTCCACACTACTCTCCACAGTGACTGCACCATCCTGTGCTCTCACCAGCGATGGAGATGGGCTCCCTTTCTCTCAGAGCCCCTTCAGGATTTGTTGTCAGTTTATTTCTTAATAATAGACATTCTTTCTGGAGTGAAATAAAATCTCAATATTGTTTTAATTTGTATCACTTGAATGACCAGTGATGGTAAACCTTTTTTCATGTCTTATTAGTCATTTGTACTTCTTCATCTGAGAAATGTCTATTCACATCAGATGCCCACTTCTGAATTAGGTCTTTAAATTTGTAATGTCTGACTTCTTTGATTCTTTGTATGTATGTTCAGAGGGATTTCTGCTAAAAATTTTTCCATTACAGTAATCTAGCAACAATGATTTTGTTTGAGTTCTCCAAATATTCTCATCTCTGCCCTCTGTAAGACTAAAATATCTGTTAAGTAGTAAGAACCATTATTTTTACTGCTTCTTTCTCTTTTGCCATCTTCTCAACACACCAAAGTAAAGAAATAGGTTTTAAATAAATACTTCTGGAGAACGATTCATTCTCCTTACTTTAGTGCGAGTGTCCAGAATTATGGAATGAAATACTGAAAGATATTCAAGGTCAGTAGCATTTTCTCTCAAAGTCTTTTATGAACAGAAAAAAGTCCTTTTGAATAATACAAATAAGTTAAAAATGTTGATTTTTAAATATTTTAATCTGAGGGGCTACTGAGAAGTGTGGTTTTAATCCGGGTGTTACCTAAAACAAAGTATTTACTATTAGAGTCACCACGTTACAAAAGGGCCCCTAAACTGTGGTAGATTTTAAATGACTCCCTTTATCGCATATCCCTATACTGTAAGGATCCAAAATGGCCTCTTTTTCCATGTGCACCAAAGGGCAGCCTACTAGCAAGCACCCTAACCTACCACCCAGGACAAGCTACTCTTTCAACTCTTAACTCTCCATAAAACCCCACTCCATATCTGTGGCCTGTTTATTTATGAGGATATCCTGAAGGTATATCCATTTGAGTATGAATGACTTGTATCTTTTCTCTGATATGAGAAAATGAAGATATAAATGAGTTCTAGTATATATAGTTGATATTGTGAAATAGAAAATTTTTAAAAGGAAAGAGGATGGAGGGGTAAATAATGAAGGGAAAAAGAATGTGACAGTAATAAAAGAAAAAGAAACAAAGCTTATGTATATAAGGAGGTGGGGGTTGCAGGGTGAGTATGGGAAGGAGAAAAATGAGAATCAATTCATATCATATTCTGGTAAAAACTTTCAATGTTGGATGCGATGATGATGTGTATTCATAATGTACCAATGAAGATTTGAATTAAAAAAAATAAACACTCTACTTTCCCAGCACTGTTTCTCACCACTGTGTAAGATGGCTCTGGAGTTTTGCCTCCATTGAAGCCTTGTGATGGGTGTTGGTATTTTGGCTTGTTTTTCTTTCCTTTACTCTGTCAAGAAGTTGGATCAGGAAACCACTGAGTACCTCACAACATGTTCTGAACTGCAGTGTCTGCATTTCCACATTAGTTCTGTTTGTAATCTCTAGTAATATGTGTTACAATAGTTTTCATAGTGCATGTACCTATCTACATTCTTACCAGAGAGTGTCAACCCCTTCATATTCTTACATATGTTGTGGCTTCCTCAGAGCATGAAGTCTATCTTCCTGGTGAAAGCAGAAACAGAGAGAGACAGAGACAGACACAGAGAGACAGACAGAGAGAGAGAAAGAAAAAATGAGAAAGAAAGAAAAAGAGAAAGACACACACAGAAGGAGGGAGAGAGAAAATTACATAATGACCTAGGTTCACGGCATTAGTTTCGTTATATATAATTTCTTGGAAGTGAATTCCTAAATATAGAGATTATAGTGTCCATTCTTATCAGTCTTTTTTATTACGTCTCTAATGTCAGTATCTATATCAGTTTCTCTTCATTAGCCCTTTATATTTTTCAGTGTATTTTATAATGAATGCACACACACACACACACACACACACACACACACACACACACACACAGACGTATACTATGTTGGCATTGATATTGTTTATACAGTTTATATTTGCAGTATTTAGATGTATATGAAAATATATCTTCTTTGGGTGGTATTTATTTATGCCTTATGATACTTTCATTTGAAATTGTTCCATCTGAACTATTCAGATGTTTTATCTTTAAATTTTAGTCTTCTAGAAAAATATTTTCTCAGTTTTGACTCTTTTAATAAGAAGTCTTTACTTGTTCACTAAAGAACATTTCTACTGAACATAGATTTAGAATAAAAAATGATACACTTTTAGCACCAAGACATATGATTGTATCACCATTGCCTTTCATTTTTTAAAATTGTATTTTACAGTCCAGGGTCACTCTCATGGTGAAATGACTCTCATTTGGAAATAACCCTTCTCCTGCTTACATTTGACTGATTTTATAAGTTTTCTCTTTATGATTGGTTAATAGCAGATTCATCACGCTCTGATCAAGTGTAGTCCTTTCATTTTTCGGAGCTCAGAAAATCGCACACATTTGCGATGAGATGTTTTATCAGTTTGGAAAAATTACAACTGACACTCATCTAAATGTTGAGCATGCCTCATATTTTTTCTCACTATTTGAAAAGATATATTTAAGATTTTTATTGTGTTTCATGTCTTACTAACTTTCCAAGAGTTTCATCTTTTATTTTGGGGATGAATTTTGATATATGGATTGAGAGAGACACACATTCAGACTATAACACACATACGTTAGTTTATTTGTATACATTGTAAGACTCTAAATGTATGTGTGTGTGCATACATACATATATTTATATATTATAGTAAGTGGTACAATATGCTCTTATCACCATGTAACATATAACATGTTCATATTTGGCAGAATGTTTCCAAGGAGTTCTTATGATTTATGAGTTTATCACAATAAATTGAGTATGCTGCCTTTTTTCTACATAGATGGAAAGTTCTATTTAGAAAAAAAAAATTGTTGTTCAACACATTTAAAATATTTCCTGGAGGGTAGTCTTCTGCATATTCTTGTTATGTTCCAAAGGGAAATTTGTAAGTGTGAGGATCAGAAGGAGTTTCTGTGTTCATTTGACTATTTTGTTATACATTATGCATTTGATGTCCAGAATATATTTTTTGTATCCAACAGAAGTATCTGAAACTTTCACCTAGTCTGAATGTTTTATTTTTTAGTACAAATGTCTACATTTGTGAAAACACTTCTCCATGGTAGCAGTGAAGTTATTTCAGAGTCAGTGTGCAATGTCTGCTTTCAATAAGAGTTACCACATCAGTTTTATTTTAACAGTTGAAGAACATACACAAAGGTTAACCTTTAGTAACCTTATTGCTGACAAGGTTCTTGTAATACTTACTTGATCTGATGGGATATTTTGCTACTGGTTTTACATATTCCTCATTTTTCATATGACAGTACTACAGTCTATATTGGTTTACATAGTTCTGACACATAGTTGACTTGTTGAGCAAAGTATTATTTCATACACTGGCATCAAATCACATCTTGTATAGAAGCAGCTAATAATGAACATTTGGATACAGTTTTCTTCCAAAGCAAATTAACTTCACTGGCTTACAATTTCAAAATTAGTTTATGAATTTTATATTTCAAATCTATTCACTAAGTCAATAGATATTAGAGCACTGAAATTATAAAAAAGTAACAAAATTATGAAAGTAACTAACTCGATAGTAATGTAGTAACCTGCTTATGTGAACCACAGGTAGAGCATAAAACAGTTGAATTATTATCACTGAATATTTGTACTTAATTTGTTTGGATTTTCAAATATTTAGCTTAAGTGTTGAACTTTTTACCTAAACCACTGCCTATTTTTAAGATATCTGAAATAATTGTTCATTAAAGAACTTTGTGAGATAATAATTTGTGCTCATTATTAAACAGATAATTTCTAGGGAATGTGTTCATTATTAGAATTTTGTGCTTGACATTATAAATTTAGTAATTTATTATGTTTGGACCCAGTATATTATAATGCCCTTTTATGAAGGAAGCACTTTAACTTAATTAAAATATTTTATTAATGTGTGAAAAGCTAAGAGAATTTGTCACGAAGTGATGAATTCATGATAAGAGCATACAAAGATTTCTATGGGGAAGTCACTAGTTGTGGGTCAATTAATGAAAATTTCTTGACCTTACATTTTCTTGTTTTTTTAACATGATCTCATAGATCCTTGAAGAAAAGAACATGAACACATGAAGAATAAGGTCAAAATTCTATTTGCATCAGTATTAAATCTTAACAGTTTATTGAAGCTCTGAATAAATTATGACCGAAAATTATGTCAGAATTAATTTATACAAGAATGCAAATGAACTTAATAAAAACATGCTCTAAGCCTTTAAATTCTTTCACAATCACCATTGAAATACACAGATATGCTAATGAGGACATTAGATGTTTGATATTGAAAGATTTACCACTCAAAATCTTAACCATTTATGGGAAATATTAGGTACCCACAGCACACTTGCTCTTATCAACACTGTGTTTTCAGTGTATAAGGGTACTTGAATAGTGGTCTGATTCTGTGTGATGTAAGGCTTTACCTACCACAAGTGTTTAATTAATCCTGGGTGCCATGAGTGAGGTAGAAATGTGAATCAGTTGGAGTTAGCCTAAACAACTGTTCAGCATCTGTATTTAAGAAAGATTTCTTTTAATTCTCTTAATAATGCTTCAGTAGTTATTGTTTCCAACCTCTAAGGGAAAATATAATAGCAGTACTTGCAAAATATTATTTATTGAATTTACATTTAAGAAAAAATAATAATCATACTAGTATAAATGCGATTAGCTGAGTGTGTAGCTAATACATATTGCATGCTTATTATGCACTAGGAATTCTATGTCAATGATTAATTTCTGTGTTAAAACTAGGATAGATACAAGGTATCTCCCCCACCATACCTTAATGAGTTTTAGATATCCTTTAGCTATTTAAAAAGAGTATACTGTTTTGAAATAAATATGTCATTTTTCTTTTGTTCAAAATTGTTTCACTATTATTAAACATAAAAGAAGTTAAAAAGGTCTAATAAAATTGAATGATGTTCATAATAATAATTTATTTAACTGAGTGATATTTAAGATCCTCTCTTCAAAAGTTATAAAGGCAGATATAAATGATTTCCAAACTTGAAGTAGGATTGTACATGACATTAATATAAGCTGTCAAATAAAATGTGTTTTATAAAAGGAAATTAAAGTTGAATAAAAGATTTGCAAATTTTCTTTCAAGAAAAAAATAGTAAACATATTCTCTAGAAAATAATGCTTAAAATAGGGCAGAGATGATAGTTCATTTGATAATGAATGATATTAAACCAAATTAATTATTCAAATATAAGAATCCAAAAATAGATTACTATAGCGAATGGGATTTTAAAAATCATCTGTCATAATTTCTTGTTCTACCTCCCTTTTCTCTCTGAATTTTTTTTCTTTCTTTTTTTTTTTTTTTTTTCTGTACCAGGGATCATACTCAGGACCCTGTGCTTGTGAACCAGGGGCTGGAACCACAAGATAAATCCCTAGACTTCCTTCTGATTTTAACATCCTGCTCTACAGTGCTCTGAAACTGAATGTTATTACAAAAGAGTTTAAAAATATATTTTCAAGCATAAATATGATATGTTTTCCTTTACTTTTAGATCCTCAAGTTCAAATATTTGGTTTTACAATGTTCCTCAAATGCATTTAAACATATTGTGGCCCATTTTTCTTTTCTTTCTTTCTTTCTTTTGGTCTGCCAGGGTAATAAATATATTCTTTATCTTTCACTTCAAATATATTCTTTGTAATATCTTCCATGAAGAACTTATATATGACATTAGTTACATGTGGAGTGAAAAGTGTGTGCACCTAAATAGCCTAATTCAGTGTTTCCTCTTTTCATAATATATTGAGTTTATTGGTACATTTTAGGAATGCATTATGATCTCATCCCTCATTCAGAATTTGTGATATATCTTTATTCTCATTTTTCCCATTCCCCTCCCCTCTGCTCTTTTAATTCTCCCCCTCCCCTACATGCATAAGGTTTGTTTACCTTTTTTTTTTTTCCTTTTTACTATCAAATGTTTTCTGTCCCATCTTGGGTTTAACCTTCTTTCTTGATGAGACTGACACTGATTGAGTCAACCCTTGTTTTATAAAGGATAAGTCAGAGGGTCTCCATGCTATAAACCAAGCTGAGAGCCTGAGTTTTTCCTGTACTTGGGTTTGTGGTAGAGCTTCATCATTTTTAGTTATAAAGGTGCTGTTTGGTCCATGTCAACAATGAATTTTTTCAAAGCTTTATTTCTATTCAATATGATTTGAAAGTTAATGGAGGATCTTGGAAAACTGACCCATCATTATTTCTATTATTTTAGCAATATTTCTGCAAAATACATATTTTTTTCTTATGTTCTATCTTCTGTTTCCAATAATTTTAACAATGAATTTTTTTAGAATTTCAAGTAAAAGAAATTCATTTTTCATCTTTTGTCTATAAATTTTAATTATATCTTAATATTATCTGTTAATCTCTTAAAAATTTCTATGGGAATTTGTTCAGTTCAGTTTCTAAGGTCTTGAATTCTTTAGAGCTGTCCCGATTCATGTTGATTTTTAAAAACTGAATGTTAAATCACTGAGTTCTTTGAAATAGATAGTATTTCATAAATATTTGCTTTTGGAGGTGGACTCTTGCTTTTACCCAGATAACCACTTGTAAGTAAGAAGGCAAAAAGTCACCTTGCTCCTAAGAAACAAAACAAAGCAAAGTAAAGCAAGACAAAATGACCGAACTTTGGCAAAATGACTGCCGTAGGTGTTAAACTCATGCAAGTTATGCTTAGAACAAATTATACCTGATAATCATTTTATGAATCTTTATGTTGAAAACCTAACCTTGATCTTTAGTATTTATCAGTCTATTCTTAAAATAAGATTTTTTTTCTTATACTAAAAATTTTAGTAAAATATATTTAACTATAATAAGAAAAAAATAAAGTAGAGCTTAACAAGCAAAATTAAAGGCAATATCCATGTAAGGAAACAGCCTATAGTTCATTAACAGTTGGATGGATAAAAAAATTGATAGATCTACATAATGGAGCTCTACTTTACCATAAGTTTAAGTCATCTGTAGGAAAAGATGCATCAGGAGACTATAATGCTATGTAAAATAAATCAGACACATAAGCTTATGTTTCTCATAGCTACTTTTGTAGGAGAAACCCAAAGTATACATAATTAGAAGATAAAATCAAAGATAATATGAAACAGGGAGATACAACCTTTGCACATAAGAGGATCCAGAGATGGAGGGAGGAAAGATGGAGGGGAGAAGAGAAATTAAATTAAGAGATGCTAAGTGCGCACACCTACCCCCTAAGATGAATATAAACTTGACCTACAAATGTATTAATAAAAAATTAAAAAATAGAAAATTTTGAAAATAAATTTTAAAATGATCAGGATTGAAGCAAATGTAAATGGAGAAGTCTGAGGTTGAAAAAGACCACGGAGGGCCGGGGAGTTAGCTCAGTGGTTCCGGCGCCTGTCATGCAAGCTCAATGGCCCGGGTTCGATTCCCCAGTAACCACATAACAATACTGGGTGT
>PVIR01029828.1:0-20845 GCA_004026965.1 Petromus typicus
AGAAATATCTGGTAACAATTCTTTCCCATATTATAGGTTGTCTTTTTGCTCTGTTGGTAGTTTCTCTTGCTGTGCAGAAGCTTTTTAGTAAGATGAGATCCCAGTTATTGATTCTTTCTGCTAGTTCTCATGCTGCTGAGGTTTTGTTCATAATGTCTTTCCCTATGCCAATGTCTTCAAGAGTTCTACCTAACCTATTTTTCCAGCAGGTTTAGTTTTTCTGTTTCAATATTGGTCAAAACTCAAAAATCAATCGCCCTTGTATACATGAACAATGGACTCACTGAAAGAGAAATCAGGGAATCAATTTCTTTCACAATAGCATCTTAAAAAATGAAATATCTAGGAATCAATCTAACAAAGGAGATTAAAGATCTCTACTCTGAAAACTAGAGCATTTGGAAAAGGAAGATCGAAGAGGATATCAGAAAATGGAAAGACATCCCTTCCTTTTGGGTAGGAAGAACCAGAATCATCAAAATGGCCATACTGTCAAAAGTGCTATATAGATTCAGTGTAATCCCAATTGAAATTCCAACAGCATATTTCACAGAGTAAGAAAGAATAGTCAAAAAATTCATCTGGAACCACAAGAGACCTAGAATTCCAAGAGGGAATCCTTGTCAACAAGATCATGTTGGATTATCATAATCCCCAACTTGAAATTTTACTACAAAGCCACTGTGATAAAAAGAGCATAACACTGGCAAAGAAGACCCCAGGATAAGTGGAACAGACCAGAAGATCAAGAAACAACCCCAGATAAACTAAGCCACCTCAACTTTGACAAAGGATCCAAACACTCTACATGGAGGAAAGATAGCCCGTTTTAACAAATGGTGCTGGAAAAACTGAGTTTCAACTTGCCAAAATTAAAGCTAGCTCTATCTCTCTGTCCATGCATCAAACTCAAATCAAAATGGATTAGAGACCTAAATATGAAAACAGAAATAATAAAACTTTTTTGATATGGCTACTGGGAACTTCTACATATTTGCTCACCTTATATTTTTCAGACATAAATTCTGTAAAACAAGACCTAATTCTGGCTACAAGTGAAAGACATTAAGGTGGCAGACAGAAGGCTCACCAATGGCTGGAGGAGGGGTGTGGGGGGGTTAGATACAACTCTGATCTGGCGATTTTAAGACTGTGTTTCATGGGGCAAGCTGCAGCCTGTTGGTTTACATCATGAGGCTTAGGTGACTCTCGGCTGCCCTGGATCTACCTGTGCCTCCTCAGCCTCCTTGCGTTGCTCCTGCTCTGACAATGTGTCTCATCTATGGCAGCAAGACCACTTGTTACTGTTGGGTCTTGACCTTGTCTCCTGAATCTGCTAAAGGCTTGGTCGCTCGTCTTGTAGCACTATTGGGAAGAGGCAACACTTTAGGGGTAGGGCTTAGAGGGAGGAAGTTAGGTTTTGGGGGCGTGTCTTTGAGTGGAATATTGAGAGTCTGGCTCCTTCCTTTCTTTTTTTGCTTCCTGGCTGCTATGAAATGGACAGGCCTCCTCCGTCACAGGTTCCCTCCCTAAGCACTATCCCTCCACAGGGCCAGAGCAATGAAGTCAAGCAACTAAGGACTTCTGAAATTATGGCCCAGATAAGCCTTTCCTTCTTTTTTTTTTTTAAAAAAATTTTATTTGGGGGTCAGTACTGAGGATCGAACTCAAGACCTTGCACTTGTAGCTGTGCCACTGAGCTACATCTTCAGCCCTCTTTTCCTCTTTTTAAATTATTTACCTTAGGTATTTTTCACAACAGCAAACACTTAACACACACATCACAGGGACATAAATTTCTTTGGCACAGGCTTGTGTCTTATTTCTCCATACATTTCCTGTATGGTCAACATGCTAAACTCACAGAAGATTCAATAAATATTTTGTCCATGAGGTCTCTGATTTAGCAGATGGAAATACATATTAGATCGAAGGCACCTTAAGGACAGAGGAGGATAAGACCTGAGAGATGGGGGAAGGCAGGGCTAAGTTTTCCTAGAAAGGAATCCTTCATGGGAAATTCTGGGAGTCTTAAGAAGTGGGAGGGAGCATGTCAGCCTGAGTGCAATAACAGTGCTAGCCCTCCCAACGGGCCTCCTGCCTCCATTCCTACTCCTTCAATCCGTCCCAACGTGGCAGCCAGAACATCCTCTCAAATCATGTTGGACTATGTGACTCCTCAGCTCAAAGCCTCATCTCAGAGCAAAGCCCTATAAAGTAGCTTAGCCAGGCATGGTGGCTCACGGCTGTAGTCCCAGCCCTTGGGAGGCAGAGGCAGGAGGGTTGCTATGAATTTGAAGCTAGCCTGAGCTAAGTACTGAGTTCAGGGACAGCCTGAACTACAAAGACAGAACTTGTCTCACCACCACCACCACCACCACCACAACAACAACAAAAATAGCCTAGAGGGTCAGACTGTTCCCAGGTCCCATAGTTCCCAACTCCCGGTATTTACACCCTTGGGTCATCCGTGGAAAGAACCAATGACCTACTAATAACTTTTTCAAGAGAAAATAAGCCAGATGTAATGGCACACATCTATAGTCCCAGCACTCTGGAAAGTTGAGAGAAAAGTTTGAGCCTACCCTAAGCAACTTGATGACTTAGGAAGTTCTTGTCTCAAAATTTTAAAAATAATAAAAAAGCCTAGGGATATAGCTCAGTGTGAAGGCCGTGGGTTCACCCTTCAGTACCCTCTGCCAAAAAAAAAGAGGAGAGCAAACAACAAATGTAGTAAGATGCGTGTGATTTTGTGAATATGATTATATTGCACAATATTTGCAAGATGGTGATGTCATCTTGCTCAGAGGTGAGGCCTGTCTACCACCTTCCACCAGCTTGGAACTTAGAGTTCATTTGGGAAAGTCCCCAGGGGGCAGCACCTACAGATGGCAACTGCCAGTCATGAAAATCAACCCTTGACAGCAGAGCGTGGACATAGCTCAGAGGTAACAACTGCAAAAAGTCCCACAGGAGGCTTTTCTTGTGTTCCTCGAATTTGGGGAGTAGTTAGGGGTAGTATATAACTCAGATTTTTTCCAATCAATGATGAATCTCCATCCTCTTGTCAAGAAGGAGAGTTTGTAAACCTATATGATTGAGACAGAAGGAATATGGCTGCCAAAGGCCACCTGGAAGGCAGGGGCGGTGTCAAAACCATAATGCTGAGGATATAATGGCCTTGGGGTTCCCCTGAGTCACCCTAAAGCTGTTATAGCTCGTGCTCTTCGGGCTCATGTCCCAGGTCAAAGAAGTCTGAGAGCAGGAGCATATTTTTAGGCTCCTGTCAAAATGTTCAAGAAATATGGTGAGAATAGGATGCTGCTGTGGTCTCCAAGAGCCAGACGGTATCCTGTCTGTGAGCCTAAGGCCAGAGTATTTCCTATGCTACCTCCTGTCTCTCTGACAGTGGAACCTAGGTCCTTCACAATGGGCTACATCCACAGCTCCTCTTTATTTTTTTATAAGTAAAAACAAAGGGTTGGAGTAGCTCTAAGTGTATTTTTTTTTAAAGTTTTTTGAGACAGGGTCTCCCTTTGTTGTTCAGGCTGGCCCTGAGCTCACTATGTAGCCCAGGCAAGCCTTGAACTCAGCAATCCTCCTGCCTCTGCCTCCCAAGGGCTGGGATTACAGGCATGAGCCACCAGGCCCTGCACTGGGGTATGTAGTACTGATGCTGGTGGGCGTGAATCACCACACCCAGCATTGTTGTATGTGGTTACTGGGATCAAACCCAAGCTCTTGTGCTTGCAAGGTAGGCACTGGAACCACTGAGCTAAATCCCTGGCCCCATCACAAAGGCCTATTTCAAGAGATTAAGAATGTGCTTCCCAAACGTCAACCTGTGGGTCTTCCAGAAGCTTTCTCCAGTGAACCCAGGGCTGTTACAGCAGCAGCCAGCACTAGAGAAGGTTGTATCCTGGAAGACCCCGTGGTGTGGCTGTCACCTAAGGGAGTGAAACCCCATTGCAATCCCCAGAAGAGGCGAAGTTTTGAGAAACTTACTTCAGCAAGAACACAGCACAGGAAAAGTACAGAATGAAAGGAGGAGCACCATCCCCAAACTACTGGCAAGAGGAAGACTGATAAAATGACCTGGCCACAAGCCCACAGCTCGATCCAGAATCCAGAAAGATGGCCGAGAGGGTGGGAGTCCAGAGGGAGAGCTGAGATGGGGAAACATTCCCCAGGACGTACAACCTAACCCGGGACCGCCAATCCTTTCCCAGGGCCGATTTCAGGATCACTGCGAGCGGTCGTTCTGTGACACTCATCCCTCCTTTTGGAACAGGACCGTCACGCCTGTTCTCACTCCACTGTGTGCCGAGCAGGGCACAGCCTCCTGGGCCCCAAGGAAACTCACCCACACATGGTCCTGACTTAGAACAGATTCTGGGCTTTGAGCTCCGGGGGCCGTGGGAAGGGGTGAAGGCACTGTGCGTGTATAGTGCCTGCGACACTGGCGGGAGAGAGGAGACTGTGATGATGGACTCCAAGGTGACCCCCATGGTCCTCACCTTCCGGGGTTCACACTACTGTATCCTCTCTTTTCCTCAGGAGTGGACAGAACCTGTGACTTGATTCTAACCAGTCAAGTACAGTGGACCCTGCCTGTGATCCCGTCTACTCAGGAGGCTGAGGCAGGAAAATCGCAAGTTCAAGCCCAGCCTGGGTCGGTTAGAATGATCCAGTCGCAGAAGGAGAAGGAGGAGAAGGAGAAGAAGGAGAAGGAGAAGGAGAAGGAAAAGAGCAGAAGGAGGAAGAGGAGGGGGAGTAGAAGTAATTACATGCACACAACTACATAGATGAATTCCTAACCCCTACCTTACTAGATTCCTCCCTTCTCTGCTGGCTGTGAGGGAGCAGGATGACCTGCGCATGCGCCTATGGAGAGTGCCACACAGCCAGGAGCCAGGAGTGGACATCCAATAAAAGCCCAGGCTTGGGGGCCTGGGATTTAGCTCAATGGTTCCGGCGCCTGTCTTGCAAGCGCAAGGACCTAGGTTCGATCCCTGGTGACCACATACCTATGCTGGGTGTGGAGACTTACGCCCAGCAGCAACCAATATCACATACCACAGTGCCGGGCGTGGTGGCTCACGCCTGTAATCCCAGCACTCGGGAGGCAGAGGCAGGAGGATTGCTGTGATGAGTTGGGGGCTGAGCTCAGGGCCAGCCTGAACTACAAAGCAAGACCCTGTCTCAAAAAAACCTAAAAAAAAAAAAAAAAAAAAAGCCCAGGCTTTTGGTCTTTCCCCAGTGCAACCTACATGAGACCCTGGCACTTGGTGATATGGCGACTGGGTTCACACAGGGCCCAGTGCAGCCTCACCCAGACTGACTGGAGAGCCTGGGGGTGCTGCTGCAGGCGGCAAAGGCTGTGGTGACTCTTCACAACCCGGGCGCACCAGCTGCACAGTCCTCTGCGGCTGAGCCCGGGTACCTGCAGCTGGCACCGTGTCCTGCAGCCCGGGTACTCTGGACATCTCACAGTCTCTGCCAGTGTCTGCCTTGCAGCCTGCGCTTTTACTCCTTCCTCTCCCCGGGGCATCCTCCCTGCAGAGAAACCACGGCTCACCCCATCCTGTGGATTTTCCCTACACTGGCCATCTCCATGAGGCCTTCTCTGGTCACTGTTTTAAACATTGCAACCCCACCCCCAACCTCCATTCTCCCCTTTCTCTTTTATTTTTTTTCAAAGTTTTTCTCATCATTTTTGCCTGTCTTGCCTCTCACACCTTAGGAGGTGCTCACGAAGTAAATGCAGGGAAGAGAGGTGACCCGGGGAGGTCTGAGGCTGACGGAGAGGACTGTGGTAATGAGGAAGAGACTGGAAGGCCGGCAGATTCCCAGACAGTCCAACTTTCAGGTGATTTCCTCACACAGCCTTTGTTATAGAAAATCCGATCTTCCAGGCCGGGCATTTAGCTCAGTGGTTCCGGCGCCTGTCTTGCAAGCGCAAGGACCGGGGTTCGATCCCCAGTAACCACATACCATACTGGGTGTGAACTCACGCCCAGCAGCAACCAGCACCACATACCACAGTGCCAGGCGTGGTGGCTCACGCCTGTAATCCCAGCACTCGGGAGGCAGAGGCAGGAGGATTGCTGTGATGTGAGTTGGAGGCTGAGCTCAGGGCCAGCCTGAATCACAAAGCGAGACCCTGTCTCAAAAAAACCTAAAAAAAAAGAAAATCCGATCTTCCAGGCAGGAATGGATGGTGTGGCTATTCCCGGGTTCGAGGGATAACACTATGCACATTTCATTCCTCAGGACTGGTGAAGTGACGGACAAAGAACCATTTCTGATAATCGGCCAGGGTCCTGGATGCGCCGTGCGCGTCATTCTCATGACACACACGAGGAGCCAGTCAGCTTGACCGAGATCGCTGTGGCTGTTTCATTCCCAATGAATGAAGTAAAAAGGTGGTCTTTTGACTCCAGTCCGCAGCTGGACAAAGGGGCTCACTGGTGGTCTTGCTGCTCCGGATCGAGAGGTGGGAGCCTAGGCCTCAAATCCAGCCCTACCATCCGCCATCAAAGTGCACCACTTCCTCTGCTGGTGAAAAGCCTACAGTGTAGACGTGGCAGATATGGGCACTGTCTTACCACATGGAGATGATAGGCAAGCTGCCATCTGCCAGGTGCCAGGGGCCCCTAGGTGACACACAGAAAGATGGCAAGAGCCCCAGCATACAGGGAGCAGGTCCCTCAAGAAGGCGACTGGGCACAGAGGGGACGGGAGAACCACGGCGGCCTCAGCCAGGGCTCCCTGCGTGCCTCTCCCTCCCTCCCTGACGGGCATCCTCCTCTGTGCCACGTCCTTCCTTCCTCCCCTTTCCTTGCTCGCTTCTTTGTCTTGTCCTTCTGGGGGCTCAGTCTCTCTGTGTCCATCTCCTGGGTTTCCATGTATCCACACCCCTGCGCCTCCCTAATCTCCTTCCATCTCAGGCTCCGCCAAGGAAGCTCACCCCGCCCCTGTTCCGGAGCCTGCTGGGTCTGTGAGGAGCTCCAGCCAACGCCATGGAGAGTCAGCACATGGCCCGGAGGATTTCGGGGCACGGCACAGCACTCCGAGTGGGACCCACAAGCTGCAGATGGGGGTCAGTCAAGACTGCAGTGTGAGAAAACCAATTAACCTGTTCCGTCCCACCGTGCACTCTTCAACTAGCTCTCAGCATATCACCTCACCTTTTGTGCCTCCTTTGTCTTTGGTACAAAACTGAAGTAACAGTACCCACCTTATAGGGATGTCTGAGGATTCACTTCCAATGAAAAAGCACTTTCTTGGTGATTCGAATGTACCAAGCTCTGTGTTGGAGAAGAAAACAAAAAATGAATTACAAGTCTGCCCAGCTCCCAAAGCAGCTGGGAGAAACTGACATTTAAATTAACCTTTATTCAAGCAGAATGAAATATGCTAAAGAGAGGTATATGCAAATGTGCCGCAGCAGCAGAGGCATCTGGGATGAGCTCTGATTGGGGAGAAGGTGGAGGCTTTTCAAAGGTGTTTTGCCACAGAATTGCAACCGGCACAGAAGGAACTGGGAAGACAGAGCTGAGGGGCTGACTGGGCAGAGTTGTGTAAGCAGGTGGGGTGCCGTGGCTGAGAGGTGGAAAGTGAGTTTGTACAAATTCAGCAGAGATCAAGACAGACCATCCTAGCGTGACAGCATGTTCCTCAGGCTCTACGCCTTCTGGTCTGTGACCTACGGGACAAAGTGCACGTGACACAGCAGGCAGGTCAGAAACAGGCACATGGGTGTGGAAATATGGAAGCCGAAAGGAAACAAAATGTCAAAGAGACACTAGTGAACCTTACCCTGTGCACTCTGGCATCTTCTCTTTTTCCTACTGTATTTCAGATTTTTGAATGCCCATTTCACTGATTTCAAGACCTTGAATACTGCCTGAATATTTCCAAGCACTGCGGCTTGTCTGAAGAAGATAATGCTCAGGCTTCTCTCCCCTGGGAATCCCCTCTCTGGGCAGCAAGTGGCTGAGGGGGCAAAGGAAGACCTCATGAAGCTGGAATTCCTGTCCCAGAGGAGCCAGATCACAGGAGCCAGAAGACAGCAAAGGAGAAGAGGCTGGCAAAGGGATTGAATGTGGCTGTGCTGGGTCCTTCTGGGCTTGGGAGGCCCCTGTCAGTGTCAAGACAGTACAAATCAGGGCACAAAAGGCCTCTGGCTCCCTGGGCGACTAGAAGCCCAGGCAGAGCCCCAGCGGTGCACAGCCCTAATGCACCGGCCCTGGGGTTGCAGTGAGGACTAGTGGGGCGAAGAGATGGCTCAGTGCTGTTGTGGTCACAACCACCTCACACCCCGCACGGAGGAGAGTGAGGCGCATCATCTCCCTACAAAGCACAGTTCTCCGATCAAGGCCGGCCTTCGAGGTCGTGGCTTACTTTCTCAAAGCGCAGGAACCAGGGGCTACTCCCTGCTCGGCCATCCTGCTCAGCCAAGGCCCAGGCCCAGTGAATGGGAAGCACATAAAAGTGTGGAGCCTGTGCCCAGACGGCTTTGGGCTCCAGCCCAGCTTTGCTCCCTAGAAGCTGTGAGATCTTAGGGAATTCATTCAACTTCTCCCAACTTTGTTCTTCTCACAGCTAAGACAGGGAAAACGTCTCTTACCCATTAGCAAGATTAGCACATTCCCAGTTCTCTTACAATTCTTTCTTTTTCATTTTGTGAATCTTACATGTGCCCTTGGCTTTAGTATTATTTTAAATAAAATTTTATGAGGATGGAATTCAAATGTGGCAAAATTTACACATTAGTGCATAGTTCTGTGTGTTTTGGCAGAATAGCTCGGGGACTCCACAGGTGCACAGCCCTGCCCTGCCTTTGTCAGGCAACCCCTCCAGCCGGACCCATCAAAACCCCTGCTCTGGGCCTACCTCGGCAGGTTAATCCTACCTGTTCTAGTGTCTTCTGTGGTCTTCATCCAGCTGTCTGAACTGTGCTGGTGTAAGACAAGACTGCCGAAGACAGAAGGGGTAAGATCAAAGAAATCAGCCGAGTATAAGCCCCTGGCATTACACACTGAGTGGTATCTTGGGTGACTGCGTAGCCGGTGGATCCCCACATTCCAAGGCAGGAAGAAAGGGTTAATATGCGGACCTAGACAAGCGTAGACTGTGGCCAACAGGAAGGTACCTGGCTGTTCTCAGAAGCTATCAATGTCTCAGGAAGCTGAGGCAGGAGCATTGCGTTTGAGGGTACCTTCATCAACTGAGAAAGATTTTGTTTCAAAATAAAAAAATAAAAAGGGTTGGGGCCATAGCTTAGCTGTATGGCCCTTGGGTTCAATCCTGATATAGTAAGAAAGAAGCAGTCCCAGTGTCAGTATCAGGCACAGCACGTGCAGTGCCTCTCTGACTTCTTTGACCCTTCCATGTGGTCACACACGCCTGTAGTTTGTTTCTTTGTGTTGAAGGGTAGTGGTCTGTGGTATGAATACATGACAGAGTCTGTTCATCTCTTTATGACTGGTGTGCATTTGAGTTGTTCCTGTTTAAGAGTAAAATTAAAAGAATATTATTTTCGAAGTTTCTGTGTGGACAAATGCTTTGACTTCTCTTCTGTAGCAATGAATTGGCTGGGTGTTATGGTAAGTGTACATTTTACTTTTGAAGAAACTGCCTCTGTTTCCCAAGAATCACCCTCCATGAATGAGGCAGAAGACCTCTGGTATACATCTTGGCCAATATACAGTACTGTCAGTTTCTGCCACAGCAGCTATTCCAGTGTGAAATGCTATCTCATAGTGGTTTTACTTTACATTTCTCTAATGCTAATGAAGTCGAGTACTTATGTACTTATTGGCCATTTGGATAATCTATTTTGTGAAGTGCCTATTTAAGCGTTTTGCATGGTTGCAATTTTTATTAGCAAGTTTACTACTTCTATCCAAAACTTACTTCTGGACTCGGGGCTGTGAACAGACATATTGATATTTTTTTGTTTTTGTTTTGGATAGTCCTGGGATAAACATAGGGCATCTCGCTGCAGGGAATCTACCACTGAACTACATCGCCAGCCCTTGTTATTTACTTGCTTATGTTGGGGTATCAGAGACTGAACCTAGGAGTGTTCTGCCACTGAGCTGCTTTCCCAGCTCATTTCATTTTATTTTGAGACACGGTGTCACTAAATTGCTTCAGCCTCTTTAGTAGCTGAAATGGCAGGTCAGCTCTTCCATAGGCAGCTACCAATGGCATTCCCCAATGCTGCTAGTTGGATGTGGCAAAGGGGCACACTGTACTTACAGGTAAACTTCTAACCCGCCTTACTTTCCTGCCCGATGTTGGGATCTCACCTCCAACACAGATGCAACTGTGGAGTCATTTCTGATACTATTTCTCCCTCTGCCCCATTTCCACCCAGTTTATCACTTTCCCTCCTACCTACCTCCGGAATCCACTCAATTTCTCTGTCCACCATAACCTAAGGCCCCCCCATCCTTCACCTGGGTTACAAGAGCCTTTGTTCTAAATAGTCATGTTCCCTTCAGGTTATTCCACATGTAATAATCCAGTGTTAGCTCCTCCAAAGCCAAAGATTTGATTGTCGTGTTCTTCTATTTAGATCCTCAGTGGTTTGCTATGACTTTGAGGGTAAAGATGAATTCTTTGAGGCGATTTTTAGGTTTGGTCCGTGCCCAGCCAGATGGTTATCTTTCAGTTGTAACTCTAGCCGTTCCTCTGTCTTGGGGAATTCAAACATGCTCTATTTGGAGGTCTCCTTCCCTTTCCTTTCCCTCACTATCATATACTTATTCTTCTCATTTCAGTTTCTTTAGGGAAATTTCTGATCTCAAGACTAAATTAGGTAGTACTACGAGGTTCCTCAGAGAACCCTGCAGTTTTCTTCCATAGGACTAATCATCTTAAAATTAATTATATATTTCCGGGTGTATTTAATGAAAGAATGTTTATTTCTAGTAGGTTCTATAAAGGAAGAAGTTCTTCTGTTCATCATGTGGCCAAGATACCTCACAGCCTAGACAGCCATATAACCCGAGGCTTTGCGCCTCCCGCAAAGTGGAAACCTAGTGCTTTGCTCAAAGAGAGAAAATTTACTTTCAAAAGCCCTGAAATATTCAGCCGTTTTCTTCCCTACGTGTGTTCTCTTTCTCTCTCTGCCACAGTACATTGATTTGCTATTTTTCTTTCAATGCTGCAACTGCTCTGAAGGCACTGTAGGCTCCTCTCCCCCTTTCCTGCTACCTTGCTGCCTTGAGGCAGCTACACCTGGAAGAGCTGCAGGTTCGGCTCCAGACTCCTGGAATGACATTGCCTTAAGGCAATTTACACAGCTTCTTTGTCTTCTCAGCACTTATAAAAGCTGTGTTTACACTGCAGGGTAGCTAAGTGTGCAACACTGAATCCTCCTCACACGCAAAGGTCTGCAGGATTGGAAGGTGGTGGGACACTTAGGAGGGAGGAGTGGACTAAGTGAGGAGGAGGTTAAACCCTTGGGAGGGAATCTGGGGACCTTGCCCCTTCCTGTCTCCTGCTTCCTGGTCTCCATGATGCTCCCACCATGTATTCCCACTGGTTTTGGCCACAGGCTCAAAACCATGGGGCCAAGTGATTATGGTGAGATACAATAAACCTTTCTGCATTTTAGGTAGAATGCCTTGGATATTTTGTAACAACAGAAAGCTCACACACACAGCACTATTTTAAAAAGCAATGTACAGTCTATAGCCATACCATCCTGAATGTGCCCAATCTTGTCTGATCCTGGAAGCTAAGCAGGGTCAGGCCTGGTTAGTACTTGGATGGGACAAAGCAATGTACAGGGCAGGAGATGTAGTTTACTGATAGAGAGCTTTTCTTGTATACACAAGACCCTGGACTCAACCTCAGTACCACACATGCAAAAGCAATGTACATATCTCAGTTTAAAAATGCTGATCTGGCGCTGGGGATTTAGCTCGGTGGTTCCAGCATCTGCCTGGCAAGCACAAGGTCCAGAGTTCAATCTCTGGTAACCACATACCACAGTGCCAGGTGTGGTGGCTCATGCCTGTAATCCCAGAGCTTGGGAGTCAAAGACAGGAGGATTGCCAAGAGTTTGAGCTACCCTGGGCTACATAGTGAGTCCAGGGCCAGCTTGAACTACAAAGTGATACCTTGTCCCCCCAAAAAACGCAAAAAACTGATCGGTTGGGAAAATGGTTCCTTTAGAGCTGTTTAACACAGGATTGCCACAAACCTTCAATTTGTAAAAAACACAGCCTCTGTGAAGTACAAAGAAGGAAGCATGATACAAGAGGTACATCCATATAAGTAGCTGGTTAATATGGGGTGTTAACTCCAGCAAGAAAGGACAGCAGCTCAGGTAAGGATTTCCTTCTGTCTCATCAATATTCCTTAACACCAGGAGGTCCTATTTTTAGTGTTTTGAGACCAGGTCTGGCTTTGTAGTTCAGGCTGGCCCTGAACTCACTATGTAGCCCAGGCTAGCCTTGAACTAGTGGTAATTCTGTTGCCTCTGCCTCCCGAGTGCTGGCTTTAAAAGCATGAGCCACCATGCCCAGCTGCAACACCATATTTTTAATAGAGTTTTATAACATTTTTCTGATTAAAGAAATTTTGAATATACAAAGGTAGACAAGGGACTTATTTTTGGTTTTGTTTTCTAGCCATAAATTTTTTTGGAGGGGATTAAAGCTACTGAATGATTTTTTCATATTGAATTTTATATTCTTTTTTCACTTAATCTTATAAGATAATCTTATCTAGGACTTCCAGAGTGATGAGGAATTTCATAAGCTATTACTAGTGTATATGAGATAAAATTATTAATAATTTCAAGACAATGACCGCAGAATATTAAACCAAATGTAGGACATTCTGCATAAAAGACCCTGCGCCCCTCCCTCTTCCCGGTGGAGGTTCTGCCTAACATCCTGCCAGAGTCCATCAGACAAAGAAACGAAAGACTGTCCCGGACTTAAGACAAAGCGTTCACTTAGTTTTGACAAAAGCTCAAGGGCTCCCACCCCCACCACTTGGGAGCATCAAGCTTCCGCAGAGGGCCAAGGCGCAGCACCGCCCATCTTGGGGAGAGCAGTGTGGGAGGGGAGGGGTAAGGGCGGGTAAGGGCGGAGAGGCCGCCGGCCTTCCTGGTCGATTACTCATTGTACTTTGTACTGATGGCGGATGCTGGATACACTCGGTAGCCAGGATCCTTGCGACAGGGTGAATGAGAGTTCTCAGCTGGGAGACTTCATCCGCCTCCACGTGGCACTCACCGGCCTTTAGTCACCACGTTCCTATGCGGTGGGTTCCATGCGTGCTCATTTTCAGAAGAGGGACCCCGTTTCTCATTCACAGTGACAGAGCAGGAGCGGGAGCCCGTGCGCTGTGGTTCTGGAGCGCGTTGCTTAACTAGGCCATTTCCATGCTATTCACTCACCCACCCATCCACTCGTCCATCCCTCCGTTCATCTACGCCGCTGAGATTCAGGTAAGAGTTTATTTGATGAGGAGACTCTTCTGCAAGAATTAATTGAATAAGGGGGCCGGGGAGTTAGCTCAGTGGTTTCAGCGCCTGTCTTGCAAGCGCAAGGACCCGGGTTCGATTCCCCGGTAACCACATAACAATACTGGGTGTGGAGACCCACACCTAGCAGCAACCAGTACCACATACCACAGTGCCGGGTGTGGTGGCTCATGCCTGTAATCCCAGCACTCGGGAGGCAGAGGCAGGAGGATTGTGATGTGAGTTTGAGGCTGAGCTCAGGGCCAGCCTGAACCACAAAAGCGAGACCCTGTCTCAAAAAACCTAAAAAACAAAAAAAAAAAACCAACAACAACAAAAAAAGAATTAATTGAATAAGATTTGAATACTACTCACTACTGCCATTCAGACTTGAGACGCGGCAGGGTGGGGTGCTGTGACTGCTTCGCCCTCTGGGTTGCTCTCAGAGTAGTCTCTGTGGGTGGGGTTGAGGAAGCGTGGGTGGCAATCAGAATAAGGTATATTTTTAAACAGCTTGTCAAGGTGACAACCGCAGCTTGTGTGTGGAAAGCTCAGACAGCAGGAATCTGGCTTCTTTCTTCTTCTCCTCTTACCTATCTTTTCTTCCTGACGGCAGAGCTGGAGGGTATTTACAGATTGGCCTATGTGAAGAGATTTCAGGGCTAAACTGGATCTGATGGGCAACAGATAAAAGAAGGCTGATCACAGCCTAAGATGAGAAGAGCCTTTATTTCTACCTTTCTTTCTTTCTTTCTGTACTTCTTTTTTTTTCTTTTGAGACAGGGTCTTGCTCTGTTCTTCAGGCTGGCCCAGAGCTCACTATGTAACCCAGGCCAGCCTTGAACTCACAGCAATCCTCCTGCCTCTGCCTCCAGAGTGCTGGGATTACAGGCGTGAGCCACCACATCCGCTGTTGAGAAAAACCTTTCTGACAGTTTGTCATCATAATGCTGGATGCGAGGCAGGACCCTGTTTGTCCTACGAGGTTCCGGTACAGGCTGCTTATCACAGGTGGGAGGGTGTCCTAGAGCAGGGAGCTTCCCACTCTTTTCTTCTTTTCAATCCTGTGGATTCACGTCAACCCCGATTCTACTGTGGCCCAGAAAAGGGCAGGCCTTGGTTGCAGCTCACACAACCAGTAGGGACAGAGAGGTCAAGTCAGAGCAAGGACCAGGGTTCTTCCAGCTCCACTGGAGTGTCAGGAATGCTCCACGCCACTCTGCAGGGCGCCTCCTACAGCCAGAAGGAAAAGGAACTGCTTCTCACTGGAGGCTGTGGGCTTGTTCTGTGCGGCTGGCTCCGAAGCGTCTAACCTTCTCCAGATTCAACTCGGGCCGCTTATTGGACCTGAATAGGGTACAGCAAAGCAGACTACTCTCAGCTTCAGCTGGGCTTGCAAGCTCTGGATGTGGGCTTACTTCCCAAACCATTTGTTTAACACTTTCCTGTCCATACAAAGCATTCCGAGATCTTGGAGGTACGGACACCGAACCATTTCACGGACAAGGGTAAGGATGTTCAGAGGAAGAAGGTACCACCAAGGTGCCATGATCAGGGGGCAAACCCAGGCTTCAACTCCAGGAAAATCTTCGCTGGTCTTTGAAGCATGAAGGACTATTACTCCTCTACTACATGTACCTACAGCAACCCACAATATCAGTTTTATGGGAAGAGGAAAATGGGATTCACAGAAGCTGAAAAACTTTGCCAAGGTCACACTGCTGGGAAGGGACAGAGCAAGTTTAAACCCACACCTGATTTTTCTAAGCCCAATTATTTCCATAGCTCTACTCTCCTAAATCCACATGAGCCCCCGGGAACTGATACTTTGTGATGGAGGAGGGTGGGTGGGTTGTGCTCCAGCCTAGAGCCTAGTGTGCAGGGTGCCCAGACCCAGGCAGGACTGGCCAAGTCCCCAGAGGGCCTCCCTGGTCCACAGCATGGTGAGTGTCAGAGGCGCTCTCTGAGGCCCGTGCTCCGAGGTATGTCCCTCTCCTGACACTGGTTACCTGAGACTGGGGAATCTTCACCGCTGGGCTGCACTTGAGAGAGGTTCCAGCTGAGGAACTATGGACATCTGGTCTGAATGGGGTTTCTGGGGCTGTTATTTACTAGCTTCACGCAAGTTCCTTTCTGTTTGTGCACCACTGTTCCTTTTTCTATAGGTTGTGATCAGTAAAGACACTCCATAGGCTGTGGGTGAAGGATAAAAGAGATGGTGTATCTGTGAAGATACTTTGTATGTTGTCTGACCTAACCTTCCATAGTAAGGCCGCCATCCCTGGTCACGTGCTCCATGTGTGATATGACCAGGACCTGCCCAAGTGTATGCCCAGGGTCAGACATTACTCTAAGCAGTTCAGTTTGACTCCGTGTGGTCACATACACAGTTTTGGAGTCATGGTCTCCCAGCTTCATGTTCTCTGTGTCAGTAGCTTTCAAGTACTGTAATGAACACCGGAGACAACCAGACTATCAAGAGGAAAGGTGTGGTTGGGTTTACAGTTTCAGAGGTTTCTGTCCATGGTTGGTTGGTTGTTTTGGGCCTGTGGGGAGGCAGCTCATGATGGCAAGAGTGTGACGTGGAGGAGTCAGGAAGCAAAGAGAAAGAGAAGGGATCAGAGTGCCGATATCCCATTCAAAGGCACTTCAGGGACTTAACTTCACCTCACTAAGCCCCGCCTCCTTATGGGTTCACCACTTCCTAGTAAAGACACAAGTTGGGGACAAAGACTTCAGCACATGGGCTTTGGGGAATATTCAAGAGGCTTAGAGGAGAAGACTTGGTATTCAGTCCTCGTTCTACCTTTCCTGGCTGTGTAACTTCAGAAAAGTCACTCACTGGGAGACTGAATGCAGTGAATCATCAAAAGGATAATACATCATCCCAGAGATGAAAAGATGATTTAATTTATGCAATCAATAAATTTAATACATCGCATAAACAGAAGCAAGGACAAAAATCACATGATCATCTCAATAGAGGCAGAAAGTCTTTGACAAAATCCAATGTCCTTGCTTGATAAAAACACTGAAGAAAATAGATGTAGAAAGTCTTGATCTCAATTTGACAGAAGTCATTTATGACCAGCCTACTGCTGACATCATATTAAATGAAGAAAAACTAAAAGCTTTCCCTGTAAAATTAATAACAAGACAAGGATATCCACTATTATCACGTCCATTCAACAAATACTCTAAACATTAGCAAGATTAATTAAGCAAGAAAAAGAAATAAAGGGAGTATGGATAGGAAAAGAAGTTAAATTATCATTATAATATGATCCTCTGCAAGGAAGACCCCCCCCTCCAAAAAAAATCCACAAAATATTCTTAGAATTAATAACAAAACTCAGTAATGTAGCTGGATACAAATCAATAACATCTCCATACACTAATAATGAGCCCGATGAAAAAGTCACAAGGAAAAAGTACTATTTACACTAGCACCCCAAAATCAAATACTTAATAATGGACTAAGAAAGTAAAAGACTCCTACAATGAAAACTACAGCCCTATGAAAAAGAAAATTGAAGAGAACATCAGAAAATTGAAAGATATTCCCAGTCCTTGATAGGCAGAACTAGCCATATTTCCAAAACTGATACACAGATTTAATGTAATCCCAGTAAAAATTCCAACAGTATTCTTCACAGAATTGTGTAAAGCAAATCCTAAAGTCATATGACACCAGAAGAGACCCAGAAAAAGGAGACCTAGTTAAAAAGAGCAAAGCAGGAGGAATCCCAATGCAGGACTTGACGTGATATTTATTGTAAAAGTACAGTGATAAAACAACATTGTATGGGAACAAAAGCAAACATGAATATCAGTGGAACAGAATAGAAGATACAGAAGCAACTCAAGCATGTTCAACTACTGTATTTGATCTTTGACAATGGGCCAAAAACATACAATGGAGAAAAGAGACTATTTAATAAATGGTTCTGGGCAAACTGGCTGTCCACCTGCAGAAGAGTGAATCTAGATCTATATCTCTCACTGTGCACTAAACTAAAATCAAACTGGATCAAAGAACTAAATGTTAAAACAGAAACATTTAACCTGGTGAAAGACAAAATAGGCAAAACTCTTGAAGTCATAGGCTTCTAAACAGAACCCTAGTTACAGAGGAAATACAACCAGGAATCAACAGATAGGATCATATCAAGTTAAAAACCTGGACAGTAGGACTGCACCATTGAATCTGCACCGGGGTTGGAGCTTATTGGCCTCCAGGCCCACAATGGAAGAGCCCCCAGGGACTGAGTTTAGCAGCGGGTGGCTTTGGAACTGGCAACTGCGCCATTGAATCTGCGCCGGGGTTGGAGTTTGCTGGCCTTCAGGCCCACACCAGAAGAGCACCCAGGGACTGTGCGGCTCTGGAAACAGCGACTGTGCCATTTAATCTGCGCTGGGGTTGGAGCTTACTGACCTTCAGGCCCACGCCGGAAGAGCGCCCAGGGATTGAGTTTAGCAGGTCAGAGTCTGACTTTCTCCACGTCAACTGCAGAAGCACATCCAGTGACCTTGTATTGGTGAGTAGGTGGGCCTGTTGGACCATCAGCCAGTATCATTGCAGCTGCACAGGGCCTATAGCCTACTGGCCTCCAGGCCGACTGCAAAAGTGAGCCCAGAGACTCTATTGGTGAGCAAGTGGGCCCATTGGAACCTCAGGCAGTGACACTGTAGCAGTGCAGGAGCCTTCCTGCCTCTAAAGCAGATGGGAGAAGGTGTTCTGACTGTATTGATTGAGTGCCTCATATGGTGTGCCAGAACTAGGGGTTTTTCTTTAGGTTCCAATACAGACTGTAAAGAACAACCCAGGAAACACTGATATTTTAAGGTTCCTAACTATTAGGAGGAAAGAGACTTGCAACAAATATCAGCAGAAAACAGGGCAGGTACAAAGCCAAAAACAACAGCAAGGACAAAAACTCAGAGATGAGGAAACACTCAAAGTCTCAGATACAAAGATCCTCACCACAAGGTAATACAGGGGGAAGAGAAATAGAGAAGTTTGAAGCCCAGTCTCCAGGGTCCTCGGAAATGGTAACCAAAGCAGATCTAGTAAAATGTTTAAATCAGAACTGATCTCTGAGATGAAAGCAGAGATACTGGACACTGTCAACATGATGATTAAAAAAGCTAAAGAGGAAATCATTGAGTTGATAGAATCCAAGAGAGCAAAAGCAATGGAGCCTTTTAAACACCTACAAGCAGAAGCCCAGGAAATTAAGAAAGAAAATGAAAGTTTGAGCAATAGAATGAATTTGGCAGAAGACCAAATTTCAGACCTAGAAGACAGGAACTCAACCAATGAACTGGAAAAGCATAATCTATGGAAAAAAAGCAAGTGATAATGAAAAGTCAATCCAACAGCTCCTAGATGATTCAAAGAATAACATAAGATTGATTGGAGTCACTGAGAAAGCTGGAGACAATGCTAAAGACATCAAAAGCTATTCACAGAGATAATAGCAGAAAACGTCACAGAAAAAGGTAAAGAATTGGACATACAGGGCCGGGGAGTTAGCTCAGTGGTTCTGGCACCTGTCTTGCAAGTGCAAGGACCCGGGTTCCATCCCCAGTAACCACATATCATACTGGGTGTGGAGACTCACGCTCAGCAGCAACCAGTACCACATACCAGAGTGCCAGGCATGGTGGCTCATGCCTGTAATCCCAGCACTCGGGAGGCAGAGGCAGGAGGATTGCTGTGATGTGAGTTGGAGGCTGAGCTCAGGGCCAGCCTGAACCACAAAAGCTAGACCCTGTCTCAGAAAACCTAAAAAAAGAGAATTGGACATACAAATATATGAAGCATACAGAACGCCACATGCCCATGACATGAAAAAATCTATACCGAGGCATATAATCATAAAAGTTCCAGATATCCAAAAAAAGAATGAAATACTGAAAGCAGCCAGAGAAAAGAAAACAGTTATATTCCAAGGGAAGCCCATCAGGATCACAGCGGACTTCTCAACTCAAACACTCAATGCAAGAAGAGCCTGGAGTGAAGTGTTTCAAGCCCTAAAGGAAAACAACTTCCAACCCAGACTAATGTATCCTGCAAAACTATCCTTCAAAATTGATGGGGAAATAAGATACTTCCATGACAAAGAACACCTGAAAAACTTCACAAATACAAAACCTGTGCTCCAAAACATTTTAAAGAATATCTTGGAGAAAAATAAGGAAAGTTACAAATCCATGAGACCTAACCGAGTCAACCCACGGGACCAAACAAGAAACTGATGGGAAAAGGGCAAAAGTAGAATAACACAGCCAAGAACAGGAAAACATGGCAGCACTAAATTTATCTATATCAGTCATAACCATTAATGTCAGTGGACTCAACGCGCCAATTAAGAGATACAGACTGGCAGAGTGGATCAAAAAGCAAGATCCTACAATCTGCTGCATACAAGAAACACACCTAATTCAGAAAGAAACCCATGGACTAAAAGTAAAGGAATGGAAAACAATACTCCATGCAACAGGAAACAGCAAGAAAGCAGGTTGGTTCTTTGAGAGGATAAACAAAATTGATAGACCCTTAGCCAACTTCATTAAACAAAGGAAGGAAAAGGTTCATATCTCTGCTATTAGGAATGAGAACAGAGAAATTACTACCGACCCAGAAGAAGTCCAGAGGATAATAAACACCTACTTTGAAATTTTATACTTCAATAAAATGGAAAATGTAGAAGAAATGGATAGCTGTCTAGACACATATGAACTCCCAAAGCTGAATAAAGAAGATATAGAAATGTTAAATACCCCAATAACAATCTGTGAAATTGAAAATGTAATCTTGCCAACAAACTTGCCAACAAAAACTTGCCAACAAAAAAAAGCCCTGGACCTAACGGTTTTACTGCCGAATTCTATAAAACTTTTAAAGAAGAGTTAGTACCTCTACTTCTGAAACTTTTCAATGAAATTGAAAGGGATGCAGTACTCCCAAATTCATTCCTGGAAGCAACCATTACCCTGATTCCAAAAGCAGAGAAAGACCCAACCTAAAAAGAGAACTACAGGCCAATATCTTTAATGAACATCGATGCAAAAATCCTCAATAAGATACTGGCAAATAGAATACAGAGAATTATCAAAAAGATTATACACCCTGAGCAAGTTGGATTCATCCCAGGGATGCAAGGATGACTCAACATACATAAATCAATAAATGTTATACACTATATTAACAGGCTTAAGGACAAAAATCATATGGGCATCTCAATTGATGCAGAAAAAGCATTTGACAAAATACAACACCTATTTATGTTCAAAACCCATACAGAAGATCAGAATAGATGGTCTCTATCTCAAACTAATAAAAGC
>PVIR01029829.1:0-20818 GCA_004026965.1 Petromus typicus
AGGAAGCATATGTGTCTGTTTACCATGATATCAAATGGTGCATAGCCATTCACAAACCATAAAGAAATATTTGATGAATAAATAAGAAATATGAAGTCACCAAAGTAAATGACAATAGGCAAAAATAGATAAATGAAACAGGATTACTTTATTACCAAGCTAATTTTTCTATGCTTTCAGAATAAGGATTCCTTTATCTAAAAAATAAAATAAAATATTACACCAGAGGCAATCACATCCAGTTTGTTAGTAGTTATTTCATCTCTCCTCTGCTTGGGTACTGGTATTATAGCCATGAGCTAAACTATTTCTAGCTTTTCAAAATTCATACTTGAGATCTGTATTTCTTGAACTGTGTTCTGTGGATTTGAATTAGAATTACCTGGAAATACTCATTGACATTTCAGCTTACTGGGCCCCACCTCAGACATGCTGAATCAGAATCATTAGATGTGAGACCCCTCCATTTGCATTTTTTAACAAGCCTCCTGGTGATTCTTATACACTTTGAAGGTGAATCCAGGTCTAAATCAGAAAGTTTCTCAGGCTTTTCTTTAATCATCACAATACTTACTACAAACAAAACAAAATACAATAGATTCCTAGAGCTCTGTCTAAACCCTATGAATTAGAATTGTTTCTTGACAAGGGATCTGGTAATCTTTGATGATTCATGACATTCTCAAACTTTGAAGGGATTCTCTCTCTCTCTCTCTCTCTCTCTCTCTGTCTGTCTCTCTCTGAAATAAGAAAAGAGGTCTTATTTTCCTACTCAACTAAGCATTACAAAAAATAAAATGATAGTCCCCAAATCACATAGGTACCTAATCAATTGATGCAGAAGACTGTTTTTTTTTTAATTTGTGCTCTTTTCAGTCTTACAGTATTTATAGCCTTTGCTAGCTAAGATATATTTTATAAACTTCAGAGAAAAATTGGAGCTCTTTTTTTAAACAAACTGGGTAATTTCACAACAGATCCTCAAAAATACCACCTAATGTCTCTGCCCACTTCTCCTAAACTCACTATAGAGCCTGCAAGTGTATGATTAGAATATGTCCCATCTTGTAACTGCATTCACTAGAAATGCCTGTCATGAGTCTGCGCGCATTGCAGATGACTGGTGTGTGAAGAAACTTTTGCTGGTCAATCTGATATCAGTATGGATATTAGCCATCTTTACCAAGATACAAATATGATAGTACAGTAGTTTTCTTAACTCTGCACTTACCCTTTAAGAGATTTTTACTTTTCTTCCTCTCACTCTCTCCAGATTTAGATTGTTTGTGTGTATGTTTTCACAGGTAAACTGAACTGCAAATGGGAGGTGCCCAAACAGCTGAATATACTAGAGTGAAGGCAAAGCAGTGTGTAAAGTCAGAATTTCTTCAGTCTCTGATGAGTCATTGAATTATCTAGACCTGTTTACAAAAAGTAAATGATATGTGTGTTGCAGCATTTGTCTAAGGCTAATCTACATGGGAATTTTCTTCTATTACTTAATAATTGCATTTTCTGTTTTTAAAGTAGTAATCATTCACTTGTCATAATTTTAAAATGAAACTTACTATGTGAAGGGAACGGGTTTAAGGCAGTAGAAGTGAGGATCCAGAGAGTGTCTCTGGGAACGGCGAAACCAAAGGCAGAAATCCAAGTGATTATGACTTGAAGTAAAAATGTGTTCATATCTTCACAGTCAAATGTTCTAGCATATTTGCCTTCTGTGTGCCTAAGTATGTAGGAGAACATGTAGGGAAGTTTTGGATGAAGCTATGAGCCCGGGAGGAAGCCTTGAGTAATGTCCACATGAGAGGGGGAAGGCATCCCAGGTTGAGGAAATCTTAGGAGCAAATAAAAGTGACTCAAGAGAGCACTTCTGCATAGTAAAATGTTTTTTAGGAATAATAGTAAGAGATATTACTAGAAGTGACAGAGTACATGTGGATTTAAGTAGTAGACCCAGAAATATGAACTTTATTTTATCATGAACTTATAAAAACACTTTTGATAAAGAAAGGACCTCATGTACATCTATTAAGGACACAGTATTGGAGGATCTCTCTTCTGACCAGACAGTGTGAGTGAGTCACCCCCACATGAAAAAGCAGCTTCAGTTTTTAACCTAGTTTCAAGTGGGGAGCTTTCAAATCATCCCACACTTACCTTGACTCATAGTTTTCAAAGTGCCTCCCACTGTTTCACAAGTCAATCCAGAGGTTAAATCCTTTACTAGTCTTCCCGTGCCCCTCAAAACACTCCATCTTAACCACCCCATGGTTTAGATCTAGAATATTCTCCAAAGGCCTCATTTGCTCATAGGCAGGATTTTGTAGTGATTGAGTTATGGGGGCCAGATACTTGTCATGTGGTTAGGAGACGTAGTCTGGCTGCAGGATATGGGTCATAGAGAGTGTGACCCGGAACGAATACCTCCTGTCCCTGCTCCTGGCTTCTCTCACTACTTCTTGGATACATGACATGAGCAGTTTTCCTGCTCATAGACTCCCATGATGCTGTTTCTGGGGTTTGCCTGCTGACCACAGACTGAAACTTCCCAAACAATCAAAGTAAATCTCTTTTTCTTTTAAGCTGTGGGTGTTGAGTATTGGATCTCGACTATGAAAGAATGACTAAGACAGAATCTGTTCTAAATTTCACTTCAATTCTACTTTTTCCAATTCTTAATATAAATATAAAGTCTTTCATCCATCCACGTACTCCTGGCCACTCCTTTTACACAGTGCTTTCTTTGGTATAAAAATTCCCAGTGCAGTAAGTTAACAAAGCCAAATTTGTTCAGCTATGAATATGTACTCAGTCATTTTTATCAAATAGACTTTATTACTATAGATCACCAATTTCTGAACAAACTATAGTACAATCCAATATGTAAATTTAAATTTTCAAGTTGTTACATTTTCAAAATGTAATAGAAGAAATTAATGTAATTTTTAAATTTAACAGCACATATACAGTCACCTTTTTACAAGTACACAAATTTTTTAATGTGATATTTTGTAGTTTTTTAAAAGTGCTATCTTCTCTATGCTGTCTGTTTTGTGTTGGCAGCACATCTCACTTTGGATTGACCACTTTTGCAATGATCAATACCCATGTGTGATTCTTGGCTAGCATACTGAATAGCTGAGCTTGACAACTAGCATTCCAGTAGAACTTTATGAGTAAATGCTGAAGTTTCAGAGTTCTGAATTGTCTAATATTGTGGAAGGAACCTGGACTTTATGATTGCACAACGAGCCTTAGACTCTGGAAAACCGAGCCACTCCAGGTGCAGGTGGTGGAGGGGACCAGCAAGCCCTAAATTCCACCCTTCCTTGAGGGCACAGTGCTGTAGTCTTTTGTTCCTTCTTTATTCTGCCTTCTGCTGGTCCCCATTGCTTAAATAACTGTCTGTTTGCATTCTTTCTTGGTAAACACATGCCCTTGAGCCTGAGAGGCTAAGATGTTTCAGCTCTTCCAGATATAATGGTTAACTGTATCTGTCCTTTTTGTAAATAGTGAGGTTTCTCTTCCTCTGTCCCAAGCCTGACCTGTTGCCCTTGTGACTGTGTCTTACTGATATAAGAGTCTGCTTCTAGCCCAATAAAGTGGCCATTAGCATCTAGCTTTTGGTCACATTCATTCTGTCCATGGTTGTCTCACCAGTACCCTTCCTCGAGAAGGAGATGCCCACACAGTACCATACCCTCTAGGCCCAAAAGTTACAGAATATTTGAAATGTTGATTTTGCAACTGATAAATTGAATTTCTAGTCTTAGTTAATATTAATTTATTCAAACAGAAATTACTACATATGACGACTAGCTAGTTTTTGAACAACACAATTCTAGATAATGGGAAGATATCAAAGTGTTTCAAATAGAAAAGTATCCTGCAGGGAACTGAAATTGGGGACTGTAAGTAGAAAGGGAAAATATGATTTTAAATGGGGGCATTCCCCAGTGTGTTTTAGAGCAGGGGTGCCTTATGTTAAAGCATGATTAAAGTTGTTATGTTTTCTGACCCCTGTATGATCTATCATGACTTCTATAACAGCAGGGCTATTTGCCTCAATTACTCAGTCAAATCCCATGCTATGTCAAGCAATAACTCAGAAAATGGCTTATGTCACTCTTGTGTAATTTTCACTTCTTCACTTTTCTCCAGTTGACTCATATCCCACTGCATTTGATGACCTTTAAATATTTTACTCACATAAAACTCCAACAGGGTTAAAACTGATGAAAATTGATGATGCTTTAAAAACACAATTACAGTGGCCTCATTAAAAACAAAGCATGTTTCCAGCAATTTGTTCTTTGTATCTGTACAACCTATGAGAACTCAAATTAACAGTCAAACTTTTTGCCTTCTTATAATGAACCGTAAAATTACACTTGGCAATCAAGAGTACTGTAGCAGATAAGTAAGGCAATTTTCTTCATCATTTTTCCTTTTGTTGTCAGTCTTGTTGCAAAGCCCATTGCCTTTTCAATGAACCGTAGTTGAATAGTAAAGACTGTGGGATACTTGCACATATACACTTAAGTCAAGCCAGGCTGATTTTACTAGGTTACCCTAAGTGAACAGTATCTCTGGAAAGTTTTTATTAGATGGCAAACTCCTCCCTCTTAGGCTTATTTTACTGACCAGGAATATTCCCTTTCTTGGTTTAAAAAATACTCAAAAAACAACCTTGGATATACATGCTAGAACATTTCATATTTTTCAAGTAATTAAAATGTTATGATGAATCATAATACCGTAAGTTATTATGTATTGACTATGCCTTTCCCAAATATCTTACAACTATTGACTTAAAATGAATAAGGGTCCTACTTTCTCTCTGAAGTTAAGGCTCAGAAGGCATAAACACTCAAAGCTTTGTTCCTTAGTAATCTCATAGGTAAAGACTGTGTAAGTTCCTGAATATCCCACCAAGAGCTACCAAGACAGTTTCAAAATTTACCTTTGAGGCTGCTTCTACCCCAACCAGTTGAAATGGACAAAAATACATGAAAATATTTGAATATTTGAACTTGCCCAGTGTTTCAGCTGCCCATGTACCGTGCACAGGGCACATGACTTCACCTGACTGCATGGAAACCTGGAGGATATATAGCACCCAGGCTGAAGAGGAAACTATCTTCTGTGTTCACATAGACACCTGTATCAGAAATATAGTTATGCAAAGCTGATCTATATTTCTATATGCCCTGTGATCCATTTCTTAACTGTGGGGATATACTTGTTTTCAACAAGAGAAAATTTAACAAAATATTAAACAACATTTTCTGAGCACAGAAAAGCCAGAGGAGGCCTCTGGGGAGTCAAAGCTGCAGGTGGCAGAACTTCTGTCCTTTGGGAAGATTTGAGATCAAAGAGGAAGGCAGGGCCGATATCTAGCCCTAGCCCCTGGGGAGCACTCACCAGGAAGAAGTGGCTGGAAGCGCTGAAGTCCTAGTGGGGTTGCCCTTTGCTTTACTCATGCCACAAGTTATTTCCTTTGGTTTCTCAGGGACAATGCCACTGTAGGGTTCAAATTCTCCTAATTCTAACCATCTTCCCTAGTATTGCTATGAGTGACACAGAAGAAGCCTCAAAGAAAGAAACCAACAAGAGATGTGCATGCTATTTTCTTTTTAGTATATGATTTATAGGAGATGAAAATTAAGTTAGCCTACTGTTCAGGTTGAATCCATAACAAACTTAACTGTGCTCTCATTTAAATAAAATTTTTCTTTCAGTTTAAATTTCTGTCTTCTCTTTCTTCTTCCTCTCCTTCCTCTTCCTCCTCCTCCTCCTCCTCCTCCTTCTTCTTCCTCTTCCTCTCCTTCTTCTTCTTCTTTAAAGGGCCTTATTTTGTATTTCAAGCTGGACCCAAGCTCACTATGTAGCTCAGGCATAGTAATGTTCCTGTCTCTGCCTTCTGAGGGCTGAGATTATAGGCATGAGCTACCCAATCTGGACACTGTGATATGTGGTACGAGGGCTCTAAATCAAGACCTTGTGCTTGTCAGGCAGATGCCAGAACCATTGAGCTGGATCCCTGGCCCCATGTTTTCCTCTCTTTCTTTAAGATTCATTGGATTTTCTGTCTTTCTTTACTCTACTTTTCCATCAGCCACAACCATCTGGCTTCCTTCATGTATCTCCCCTACATAGACTGTGTTCTTAATATGAACATTGAGACCTTATATATTTTTCCTACTTTCTTGTTTTATTTATTTGGAGTATCTCTTAACTGACTATTCTTATTGGAAAGAACCTCTTTATTCCAATTTCCTTAAAACAGAAACAAGAGAAGTGTTTTTCTTTTAATCATTTTAACTACTGCCATCCCTTCTCTGGAAATATCGGATGTAGAACAAAGTCTCCTGCCTGTTGGCATATATTTTCTTTTCTTTTTTTAGGTTTTTTGAGATAGGGTCTCACTTTGTACTTCAGGCTGGCCCTGAGCTCAGCCTCAAACTCACATCATAGCAATCCTCCTGCCTCTGCCTCCTGAGTGCTGGGATTACAGGTGTGAGCCACCACGCCCAGCACTGTGGTATGTGGTACTGGTTGCTGCTGGGCTGAGTCTCCACGCCCAGTATTGTTATGTGGTTACCAGGGATCCAACCCGGGTCCTTGTGCTTGCAAGACAGGCGCCGGGACCACTGAGCTATATCCCCGGCCCCTGGCATATATTTTCTTGAATTACATTAACTCACCCTTACTTGCAGGATAGTAGAATATCACATTTAACCTAAATTATGACAACAGCCAAAATTCTGCTTTCTCTCTTTGTTTCTTCCAGCTTCTTCTCTTTATTGCAGTCAGGGCAGTTGCTTTTTATACCTCATCGGGTTCTTCCCTGGCTGAGATGTCATAGCCACTCTGACTGTTCCTCCAACTGAGACTGCTCTGCCAATTGCCTCTCATCAGGGTCGTGCTTTTCCCTTGGGAAGGAATGGAAAGGGACATGGTCATTTATATTTCCTCTTATGTGTGGCTCTAAATGAAAGGCTGCTCCTTGCCAGATGTCACCCCAGTACTCATACACTCCATTGTTTGGAATTTTCTGACAAGATGAATTCCAGCTATGCATGGCCAGAAAGCATGGCTTTATCAACAGAACGCAGGACACCATCAAAAAGCTAAAGGCCATCATGGATTTCTTCTTGGGGTCAGTCATGTCATACATGGATTGTATGTCTCACAAATTCAGAGACTGAACACCTAGTTCCCAGTGTGATGGTATTCGGAGAGGTTTCTGCAGAGTAATCAAGTCACTGGGGAGCCACCGTTAGGAATTCCCTGAGAAGAACACAGAAACTTGTGCATTTGCACTCCTTTTTTGTTAGTCTTTTGATTTTTTTTTTGTTTCATTTTGTTTTGTTTTGTTTTGTTTTGTTTTGAGACAGGGTCTCACTTTGTAATTCAGGCTAGCCTTGAACTCCCTATGTAGTTCAGGTTAACCTCAAACTTACAGCAGGCCTCCTGCCTCTGCCTCCCAAATGCTGAGATTATAAGCATGAGGCACCATACCCGGCACTGCGGTATGTGGTACTGATTGTTGGTGGGTGTGAGTCACCACTCTTGGCATTGTGATATGTGGTACCGGGGATCGTACTCAGGACCTTGTGCTTGCCAGGCAGGTGCCGGAACCACTGAGCTAAATACCCAGCCCTGCACTCCTCTTTTTCTCTTTACCACATAAGGTTACAATCAGAAGACAAGGTAGCTGTCTACAGTTCAGAAAGCATGCTGCTCAAATGTGTATGTGTTGGACTTGTGGACGTTGGACTTGGACTTCCCATCCTCTTGAACTATCACAATTAAACACCTGTTGTTTAAACCCATGAGTTTAGGGAAATTTGTTCTACTAGTTGGAACTTACTGAGACACAATTTTGCATAACATCAGTCAGTTTTTAGTAATGAAGTAGCTGCAGCTTGAACATTGGATGATGACTTTACAGGTTTCATCCCGGTACATGCCCTATTTCTACTTGGTGACAAAACAGGACACATATCAATGATCAAGGCTTTATAGCATTGATGGATAATATTCTCCCATCAGAACAATTTTCCCTTATAACAGCAAAACTTATGTTCTATTATGAAGGGACACTAAAATATGCAGAATTTAAGTGAACAGAAATTCACAAGTCAGGCAAAGCTTTTACTCTAGGCATTTTGAGGCACCAGTGAAAAATGAATGGGTTTTTGCCAGGTGAACATGGGGGCCAGGTAGAGATGATACTGATTGGTTAAAGGAAGAGATTAAAGGTAAAGGGTAAGTGATAGTCTTTGGACGGTTAAGGATAAGTTACCACTTTTTTTCTGTTCCTTCTTTCCTTTAACAGTGTCCAAGGCCATGAAAGCCATTTCAGTTAAATTAGCCTTTCAGCTGTTTGCTCTAATATTATGTTTCATTAGCACTAGAATTTGTTGAACCTCTCCAGCGTGTAGTTTATGTGACCATATGGTGCTCTTCTCAAGTATTTGTACTCCTTCAGTTCTACAGATGAGGAAAGCGAGTTTCAGAGAGGCCAAACGGAGGCGCCAAGACAATGCAATGTCTTAATCCAAACTTACCTCCTCATCACATGGTCAATATCAATGATAAAGATATACACACAAATGAGAACTGAGAGCATATGCTTTGAAACCAGATAAAATTCTAACTATAAAATATCTGTACAAAGTAAGGATATAATCTTCTCATAAATTTTTAAGAGATTAATAAATCTATATGAAGTATTCAATGTATATTCAGTACACAAACAATACCTGCTATTTTTGTAACAATTCCTGGCATTGAGTTGGCATAGAAGTATAACCTACACCTATTCTAAGATTACATATATTAACTCAATTCATTAGTAATAGTATTAAATTAAATCAAACAAGTTCTGCAAAGAAAATAGTTTTATTAAAAACTGACTCGATAAGTTCTTGCAAATGCTTAGTCTTTGCCCATCAGATTTTGTGTTACTAGTGGTACAGCAACAAAGAAAACTGTGTCAGTTAAATTTAGCTGTAAACTTTACTGTATTGGGGCTGTCTTTGTGGTTAAGGAAGCACAATTCTGCATGTTTCTACATGGGTCATGGGACTGTGACTCTACATATATATCTGGCCCCTTCCTCTCTGGCACTGTATCTCTGCTCCACTTCCCTGCCACCATGAAGTAAGTATCTTTGCTCTGCCACATCCTTCTGCCCTGACATTTCTACCATGGAGCCAGGTGATCATAGATTGGGTCCTTGGAAATCATGAGGCAAATTAAACCTCTCTTCCTTTAAGTTTTATGTGTCAGGTAGAATGTTGCAGCAGTGGTAACTCACACCAACACACATACCCAGTTTCCTCTCATAGGACTTATTCCAGTGGCAGGAGAAACGAGATCAGTGTGATATCACATAGGAAATGTCTTAAGAAAATACTAGGTTAGCACTCGAAAGATCTGATGGTTTTTGTAAATTGTTTGCAAATTCTTTGACATTGCTCTGTCTAGAGGTGGGATGTGATTTTCTTCTGCTCCAATAGGGATCATCCCCAGCGGCCTCTTCCAACAAACAGAACTTGGCAGGCAGCGAGGGTAGTGCATGAGTAACTTCTGAAGCTGGGTCACACATGGCTATCTGGCGCCCACCTGGCTCTTGCCCTCCCTCACTCTCCACCTGTGCTTATTGAGTCTGGCTAACCTGAAGCAGCTCAGAAAAAGCAACCATGTGGTGACACCACAGAGAGACAGAGACAGATGCCAGTGGAGCTCCAGCTGCTGAATCTCCCCAGTCCAGGTGCCAGGCTTGTGGGTGCATAAGCCTTCCCCTGAGTCCAGGCCCCAGCCTTTGGGCCACTTCTGTTGACCAAGTTCAAGGGAACAGGAAAGAGCTGTTTCAAGAACAAAATAAATGTTTCTGTTTCAAGCCACAACATTGTTCAGTAATTAGTTATACATCTGAAGTAACTGAAATTGGAGGTATTTAGAAAAGTTTGGGGATGTTTACATGAAGAGCAGATACTAGAACAGAGACTTGAATGGCGGCAAGGGATGAAGCATTCAAATGTTTGAAGGGCAAACTTCCCAAGAAGAGGAAATAGCAAATGCAAAGCCATGCACTAAGAAGGCAACTTGGAATTTTGAAGGACTATCTTGTAGTTACTGTAGTTGAAATTCAGTAATAACTTAACAAATAAAATAGAGGGAGAAACAGCAACCATAATGGAAGGTCTTACTTTGTTTTAGACTCAAGATATATCAAGTAAGAATTTTATTCTTCATGTTTGATTTTAAGAGGATTAATCAGACAGGAAATTTATAAAATGGAGAAAAATAAGTTTTTAATTGAATTATTAAAATAAAGAATACAAATCTACATCATTATTATTTGATGCCTAATAATGCCATCAATAATGGCATCTTCTTCAGTAGAAGAATACACCAAAATTCTTGAAGATTATCTACCACTGAGTTTTGGAATTTGGATTTCTTTAGAAAGAATATTCAGAATTTCTTTCTTGTATTGCAATTTATCTTTAACATTCTTTGTAACTGAGCACTGTATTATCTTATGAGTTCCCTCATAAGTATTTTTGATTTTTTAAATCAGTAGACACATTCTACTTTCACTAAAAACCAATTGATCATCAGCAAAATGTTTATGCTTTTGTTTATTTTACTCCCAGACTACTCAACAGACTTTTTGATCCCCACCTGGGCTGAAATCTCCATTCTGAAACTGTAGCAGACTCAGCAGTTTCTTTAAAGTGCAAGTTCTATCCTTTTTCAAAAGTAATAATAAATACTTTCTACAAGACTTTGCTCTATATTTAATATCATATATATAATATTTAGGGCTTTAAACAACTAATTTTACAGAGACGTGTACTAAAAGAAATGATGAAAATCTCCAAATACCATAAAAGAGAGATAAATATTTTCATAATGATTGTAGAGACCAAATTATCCTTCAGGTTTCTGCAGTCTGTAGATAAGAGCATCCTAAGAAGTTTGTGAAAAGTTCAAAATGACTAAAAATGTAAATTTCAGATGGGCTGGTACACTGTGCAAGGGAGAAGACAAGATTAGAAAGATCTTCTTAAACTACTCTTTTTTTTTTTTCCCTAGCAGGTTACATTAAACTTGAAAGCATTGAATATAATGCATTCTTAGAAATATTTAAGATATTGAAGGCTGCAGAAAAAAGGTTCAATAAAACTAAACCCAAAACATGTATTAACTCTCCTGGGATACAATTGAATCAAACCATAACTGATGACAAAAATCCAATTATTTGGTACAGATTGCTCTCAGTTACTCAGTTCTTCAAGTGAAACTAAATGGCAAAGTGAGGCAAAGAGGAACCAAGTCCTTCATAAATACATGGACTTACTTTGGCATCATTTTTTCTGTTAGTGAAAGAATGAAAATGGATAAAAGCAACTAGTGCATTGCAAATGTCTTCATTGCAAGCTTTTGCATTTTTTTTGTACAAAATGGGCTTTAAAAATAAAAGAACTCTTCACAGAAAAAAAGAGATGTTTCCCAAAGAATATGGTTTAATGTTTGAGTCAAAGCTCTTAAGAAAAAATCAAAAGTTAGAATCCAAATTCTAGTAAGTTCTATCACTTGGTCTTTGTTGTTATTGTTGTTGTTGTTGTTGTTTGAGACAGGGGCTCACTTGGTAGTTCAGGCTGGCCCTGAACTTACTGTGTAACCCAGGCCAGCCTCAAACTTGGCACAATCCTCCTGCCTCTGCCTCCGAGTGCTGGAATTATAGATGTGAACCACCATGCCCCACACTGTGGTATGTGGTTACTGAGGATTAAACTCAAGATCTTGTGCTTGCCAGATAGGAACTGGAACCACTGAGCTAAATCCCCAGTCCAAGTTCTATAACTTGTAATAAAATATATAAACAGTCTGAGCCTCAGTTTCCTTTTTTGATAAAATAGGAATAACTACAGGATTGTTATATTAAAATGGACTGGAATTAAATTAAATAGTACATATAACCATCTGTCAAATAACATTCAAAAAAGTATTAGCTTCTATCATGAGTTCAGCCTTTACCAAATGCATAAATTTTGGCAGACTGAGTTTAATTTTACCTAAACCAATATAATCTACATTGCTTTGAGATTGCCTCATTAAAAACCAAAAAAATTACAAAGACATTATAAACACAATCACAGCATTTTCTGGGTTTCCACAGTAGAGGACAGTAGGAGTGATGGCCACGAGAACGGCTTTGCTGTTGCAGGAATCCATTGGTGGAGAAATGACACACACCGTTGTAAGCCTGAGAGTTGGAAGTGTGCTGAGAAATTCTGTTCTCTAACTTTGTTTTCTGATTCTAACAAACCTGGTTTGTCTAAACAGCAGAATATTTATAGTTTTAAAGGAAAGTAGGCCCCAACCAGAGGTGAGAACAATGAAATGTTTATCTCGTTCAGATCACAAGAGATTCAGTGCCTGTCATCTTCGCAGGGACCGACTTACTCAGCAGCACACGCTGTCGGTGCACCGGGGCTCCCAGCGGCCTCCTGGCCTCACTGCAGCAGCTCATGACCACCTGGGAGAGCGCACAGCCCTGGCGGCCGACCTGCCCGCAGCCATCTCAGACCGGCTCTCGGGCTGCCAGTCACATTCCATGAGGGCATCACGCAGGCTGAGCATAGCCGGGTTGCTGTGCCCGCTTACCAGCTGTGCGGGGTCTACAAAGTGGCTTCCCCTCTCTAAGTCCCAATTCTTTTTTCTTTTTTTTTAATCTGTAGCCTGGCAATAATTATAATTCTTGCTGGGCTTTCGTGAGAATGAAATGAGATCATTATGTGAAAGCCTCTGGCATAAGCTGGGGGCCCGGCAAATATTTGTTCGTCATGAGTCTTTGGTGCTGAAAGCTCAGCATTTAATCAAAGACAATATTATTTTTAGCAAAACAAACCTTGCCAGGTGGATGTCATGTACCATCAGGATCAGAGGACTTTTCCTCTGAGCTTACTTTGAAGAGGTGAGGACTAGACTTTGGAGGTCACATTACCCTTCCTGAAAGTGAATTTCCTGTCATCCCCATAGTGACACACTCAATCTGAAAGCTGAGGTTTCTGGGTTCATCCAGGACAAGCAGAAGTACAGACTTGGAACCCAAAGCAATGGAGAATGACGGAAAACACTTTCTCAGGCACAAGAGGCATTTTAGAAGAGTATAGATTCGAAGTATTCAGTGGAAGTATAAGAGCAGCTGTATTAGTAATTTTAAACTTTCTAATCTCCACGGTTTTCAAAGTTGAAAAGAAAGAACCACAGTTCCTTTAATAGTAAATTTTATTTAACAGAATATATCAGTTATTTTCTGAAACAAATCAATACAGAAAATATTGAGACCTTGTGGTATTAAATCTCTAACAGCCAGTGTGTATTGCACACTTAGCAGGAAATCTCCACACACACACTCCACGTTTCAAGTGTTCATGGTGAGAAGCTGCTGCATTGGACACCGCAAGTAGAGAACATAATGTGTAGTTGTGTCCAAAATTATTATTTTAAATCTAGAAACCACTTACAGAAGCCAGCGTACACATAGTTTTCAAAAGTCTGCTTCTGGCTTGAGAGTGGTTTCCGGGGCGGGGATCATCCAATAGCACTACTGATCAGCTATTCAGAATTTAAAACGGCTGAATTTAAAACTAGAGATGTTTCTTCTGCGCCCTCTGCTGTTCATGTGCTGGATTAAACAGAAACAGATTTTTTTTGTTCTGTTGGTTTTTCTTTTTTCTTCTTTCTTCATTGAGTTCATTGGTATATTTTAGTAATAAATTATGATCACATTCCTCATTGCGAATTTGAACCTGTACATTATCTATCTTGACTGTGATTTTTTTCCCATTCCCCTGCTCTCCCTTCATATACATAGGCTTTGTTTCTATTTTTTCCTAGAAGGCAAAGAAAAATTTGATGGCCAGTAGGTTTATTTAAAGGTCCTGTCAGAATTTCCACTGGCCTAGCCTTAGGATCAAGCAAAAAAATCAGTTCTGTTCTTTTCAAATAAATAACTCCTGAAGTATATGAAAGAGCACTTGACAATGCCACAAGTTACATTGTCACTCCTCGTCCGCTGTTACCAGAGTGAAATAATAGCCTTTCATCTTGAGCCAGTAATGTAACTAAAAATTGGGGGAAAACAAATTGATGCATAATAATTCCTCATTCAGCAAATCTGTTGAGGCAACGCTGATGTTGCGGGAATGGTAGAAATGTAAACACAATAAGAAACTTTTACTCCACAAGATGTCTGAGAACATTCGTATGCACATTCACTCCTGGGAAGCCAATACTGCAGGTGCATTTAATTTGAAATCTCAAAAGCTGTGTTTCAAACGCTGGCTACAAAGCAACAGCTTCTCAGGTGCAAATTCCTGATATGGTTTTGGTTGTGGGGAGAACAGAATCTCAAAGGAAGCTCTCCCAGCTGCAGGGATGATAAGGACAAGCAAGTACTGACTTTGCCAAATGTGGGGAGAAGTCTGTCATATTTCCTCAAGAAAGTTTATAGTCTGGTGACTTTGCTCAAGAAGGTGTGAGCCACAGTCAGGAATTTTATAAACAGAACAATCTATCCTCCATAGGACTTAGGACCGGGACAGAACCAGCTGCTCTAGGAGCTTCCTCCTCCCTCTTTTCAGCCCTGCTCCAGAAGCAGAACCACATCTCCAGTTTCTGGCCTCCGAAGCTGACTTCCTCTCTGCTCCAGGCTCCAGTTCTGCATCACAGAGAGCTCTGGAGTTACTTGTCCTGGACAGAACTTCCCTGGGTTTTGAAGAGAAAAACAGTGGAGTGGCTGATCAATTAGAGGCAAATTGAGTGGCTGCAGTACATGCCAACATCCAACTTCCTGTAGCTTGTACCCTTCAGGAAGTGACAGTGTACCAAACATTGACTTTGTAGTTATTTTGTAATAAAAATGTCTGATGTTAAACAGATACATCATCATTGTTAAAGCAGAAAAGGGAACTTTAACGATGCTCAACAACCATGCCACACAGCAGACAACTCAGCAGATTTTATTAAAGAGATGCAGCTGCCACAACGGGAGCCTCAGGAGCCGGGGAGGACAAAAGGAAGAAGAGGAAAAGAAGGAAAGGAGAGAGAGAGAAAAGGAAGGAAAGAGATGTGCAGAGAGAGGAGAGAGAAAAAGAAGAGAGAGAGAGAGGGAGAGAGAGAGCAAGGGATCAGTGACATATGGGCCAAGTTCATGCACTTGGACCAAACAAAGGGATTCTCCTTGATAGGTGAGCTTTAAAGGTAACTTGGGCCTGAGTGGCTGGCCTGAGTTAAATCATAGCCTAGGGGAGGGGATGACGGCTATGTTCTCCAGAGTTTGGGCGTTTATGGGAAGGTGGGGCCTGAGTTTTAAGAGATATGGCCTTCACAGTAAAAGGGAACAAAACCCGATAAAGAGTTTTTGCCAACACCGGACAGTCATATTGTAAGATTAGGTAGCTTATAACATTGCAATCATGGGAAAGCAGTTGTTGAGAACAGAGGAAATAGTAAATTGATTTAATATAATGCCACAAAGATCAAACCTAGAAGCTGAACTTAACTAAATACTGTTTTGGAGAAATATATTTAAAAGCAAGGCCTAGGAAAGTGAGCTTAGGCTGAGTCCTTGAACACAGGGTCTTGTCCCTTATGGCCCCTCATCCTTGTGAAGAGAGTCTGGCCTTGTACCTGGTAAGTGAGCCTGCAGGCGGCCAGGGCTTTCAAGCCTCTGAGGAGTTGTTCTTGCTGATGATCTACTGACCACAGCAAGACCTGTGACTAAACCCTGAGTAAATAGAAGGGAGGGTGACACTGGGAGGTTTGATTCCCAGGAAGCATTCACATAGCACTCTGCCACACTTCCTGTGACACCTCAACTGTCCTAAAGGATAACTTTCCCCCACTCCAAAGCAAGGGCAGTAGTTAGAGGTAATTCTGATGTTGAAGAGGATGAGAACATTATTGGAGTCTAATGGGTAGAGAGCAGGATGTTAAACTCCCTGCTGTAGACAAAACAGATGTACAACCGATAGTTCAGTAAAAATAAATTAAGAGGTAAGAGAGTCTGTTCTAAATGGAACATTCTGGTATAGACTTAGGAATGAAATTATGTTTGGTCTGTCCGTTATTTCCGTGGTGAGAAGTTAGCTAAGTAAACAATCAGTAAAATGAACCGAAACAAATAAGGAGGAAAAACAGTATAGGAATAGAAAGAAGGGTACAGTTACATGACATGCAGTGCAAAGGCCCAGGTAGACAGTGCAGAAGAAAGCTGGGCAATCCGGGCACAAAGAACATATGCCCCCGTAGCGAGGCCTGCGCCCGCGAGAGACTGCACACACAGGGACTGGGCGTTCTGCACACGCGGCTGAAGGACTCACTACGGCCTGAGAAGCCGAGAGTGGCAGATGTGAGCAGGGGTGGACCCTGACGGCTGACGTAGCTCACAGCCGTGATTTCACGCAGCTGCACGTCAGACACACCTGGAGAAGTTTCCGAAGCTACAGGTCCCAAGTCTTCCACAGGACCATTTAGCTCAGGCCCTCCAGAGTCTCTGTAGTTTGGAAAACTCTTCCTATAATTTCAGTTCGCTGCCGGAGCTGACAGTGGTCCTGACATGATCTTCTAGGTGTGGTAAAAAATAGTATAAAAGGCATAAAAAAGTGGTAAGCAAGGAGTGTCGTGATATTTTTGGAAAGCTTTTGCTAATCAGTGTATAGAATATAGATGGGAAGGGGCAAAATTAGTCAGAGAGGCATAAGGAAGGCCACGCAAAGACACAGGGGCAAACTTTCCTCACAGGCCATTTTGGTTCAAGGATGGACTTCCTGTGGTTATATAATGAAGCTGAAATATTCATATTGGCTAGCCCTTTTACTGTAAGTTTTCTATGTTTAGCTATGTTTAGATATAGAAATATTTAGTATTGCTTCGCAGTTCTCTATAGTACTCAGTCAGGCTGTACAAGCTTGTAGCCCAAAAGCATAAGGTCTTACTGTACATCCTCTTCCTTGTACAGTAGGACATGCTCTCTAGGCTTGCTCTGGTGCTCTCTCATCCACACAGAGATGAAGTTGCCTAACAAGGAATTTATCAGAATGTAGCCTGTTAAGTGAAGCATGACAGGAAACAAGCATCCATTTGAAACTGAAAGACAAAAGTGAAAGCGTAATGAAAGAAAAAGAGGAAGTAATTAGGAGTCCTTCAATTTCCTGGTTTGCTCACTGAACTGAATGGTAAGATCAACTGCTAATTCAGCTCAATGAAATGGGTTAAAGGGTTGTCAGTCTCATTTGAATACACGAACTGGATTTCTTTTTTTTTTTTTTTCCTGTTCCTTGGGATATAAAGAATTGGAGATCCCTCTCCCTTCAGCTGCTGTTAATATGAATCTTGAGTGAGATCAAGGGAATATCTGAGCTTGTAGCCTCTTGTAAATCACGAGAATGAGTAAAATTGAATATAGAGGATGAAAAGAATAGGCCAAACACTGGTGCTTATGTCGTGGCAGTAGTAGAGAATGGGCAGCAGAAGAGAAGCCAGGGAAGAACACTAAAGGGAAGGTCCGGAGAGAGATCCAGTCCTGCCCCGTTCCCAGTCACTTCAGGACGACGGTGCTCAATAATGTAAACGAGCTTTTCAGTCCACCATTGAAATTATTCAGTGGCTGTCAACTGTTTATTGGCTAAAAATCAACTGAGGTGTGATTTCCCCCCTCAGGTCTTCCATGTATTTTTTTCCTGCCTTCACGGTTCACCATGTCCCAGCGTCGTTCTAATTTTCAGCTCCGTCAGAATCCCTTGAAGCTCTCACCCTAGCATGGCATTTCATGGGTCTGGTCTGCATGTTTTCCTTTGACTTTACCTTTTCTATTTTCCCTCCTCTTTGTTCTCTGGGCGAATTCAAATATTTCCCACCCTCTGCTCCACTTAGAAAGCTCCTTGTGCACTCAGTAGACACCTTTGTTGGTACCAGTGATATTTCCATGGAAGGACATAAAATGCGGAGGTTAGAAGCTATGAATCTGGACCCAGACTTGGCTGGGGCCACTGTGGGCTCCTTAATGGAACAGGTCTCATGACTCTTCTCTCTCCTATCAAAAGGGAACTAACATAATTTGCTTACTTTTTAAAGTTTTAATAATGTTAGAAGCCCTTTTCCATATTATTTTTTAATATTCTTAACATCATTTCCTACTATTGAAAAAAATCTGTTAAAAAAGACTTTAAGTGGGTCGCTTCATAAGAATATTTATAAATACAGATGTAAATACCTCAATTTAAAAAAAAGTTTAGATTTATACTGGATATTAAATTTAAACAGTTAGGACTTTTGCTTAATTTAATTTTTTTGTTTTATTTTTTATCGCTTTTTTTTGAGACAGGGTCTCACTTTTGTAGTTCATGCTGGCCTTGAGTTCAGCCTTGAACTCAGAGCAATCCTCCTGCCTCTGCCTCCCAAGTGCTGGGATTACGGGCATGAGCCACCACACCCAGCACTGTGGTATGTGGTTCTGATTGCTGGTGGGTGTGAGTCTCCACACCCAGCACTGTTATATGTGGTGACCAAGGATCAATTTGGGCCCTTGCACCACATACAAGGGTGTGGTGGCTCAGGCCAGCATGAACTACAAAAGTGAGACTCTGTCTCAAAAAAAGCGATAAAAAATAAAACAAAAATAATTAAATTAAGCAAAAGTCTTAGCTGTTTAAAATTAATATCCAGTATAAATCTAAATGATGTTACAAGACAGGCGCCAGAACCACTGAGCTAAATCCCTGTTCCAATTTAATTTTCATTGTTAACAAAGTTAATGACTTCTTTTGTACTTAGAAAACAAATAAATAGTATGTCAATAAAAAATGTTTTCTGTCCTTGGATCATATAGTATTTCACAGAGAACTCTGCAACTCATACAGCAGATTGTGGCCCTTCCCTCAAAAAAACTGCAGAAGCCAGATACAAATTTGCCTAAACACGAAAGACACCTCAGTATAATCATGACCATAGAAGGTCAATTGATTCAAATACTGAATAAAGTGAGATTCATCTACCTCCTATTGTTGAAAGCGCTAGTACTAGTGGGTAACCAGGTGTTTGCAAGTCAGTTTTTAAAAAAGTTATGTGGATTTGAAACCTCTGACTAGTTAGTTATATAGAGAAGTGAAGAAAGTCAAAGCGTTTTTACGTCATTTCCAAGAGATTGGATTCAGAGTAGTCTGAGTTAAAACATTGGTCCTCTCACTTTCTAGCTGTAGTAATCATTCAGTTCTACGTTTATTCATGTGGCATGTGATATATTGTGTTCCTAGTACCAGCCAGTCCATTTTCTTTGCACACCTGGCCTGCTGTGTACTTAACTGTTGGCTGACAAAATGGCACACCTCTTATCAAATTGTCCTGTGCCAGCCACTGGCTATTTCACATTGCCATAGTTATTTGACTTCATCAAATCTCCAACTCTTTGTCCACAACGTGGGAGTATAAGATCTACCACATGATATTATAATGAAAATTAAATGAATTAATATGAGGAAATTTAGAGATCAGCAAAGATTTTCACATAGTAATTATTTGTTGTTTTATGGGTCAGATCATCTCTATTCAACTTGACTTCATGGCACTAAAATGACCACAGGCTGATCACATGTAACTACATGGCTATGACTGTGTTTCAGGAAGACTTTATTTGCAATAAGAAGTAGCAGTCAGATTTGGGTTATAAATTATGGTTTTCCAACATCTAGTGTAAAAGCTCTAAAATGTACCAAATTTTATCCATCCATTATTATTATTTTACATTTGTGGAGCAAATATTTTAAAATGAGTGGCATCTTTAGTGTTTAGGTGAATTTGTACTGGCTCCTATGTGTTTTGTGGGGGCACTGCATACCTGAGAGCACTTTAAACTGTCTGCTTAGGGGCTGGGGGATACCTGCGTAATGTGATTTCAAGCTGAAAATCCATATTATTACAAGTTTGTAATCCTAATTCTTAGGGGAGTTTTCTTCCTTGCATCACTTACCTAAGTCAAAATGAGACAGCTTTATCCTCCCCTTTCTGCACTGCAGTTTATTACTCATTTGTCTTGACATAGAGGTTTTCATTCTTCGCTGTCCCACTTTACAGAAGGGTTCTGTGTTAGAAGATATCTAATTAGGGTTGACATTCTCTTCTCTCTTTACAATTCTGAAAGTCATTTTTAAAGTTATGGGGTCCTACACTGATGAACTGTATTCTTTAGAGCTCACGATGGATTAGCAGTGTCCATGTATGATAATTTCTGCACTGGAGACTGTTGGGTGCTGTACCTCACACACTCTCAGAGATATCTAGAAGTCTCTCTACACCCTCTTCCCAGTGCCAGAGACCGACAGGTGATGCAGTGCAGATCATGTTCATTCTAAAGTCATAGTTCAAAGTTCTAACCCTGTATTATGGTTTATATCCGGATGCCTCCCAAAGGCTCATGTACTCAAAGGTGCTTTGGAAAAGTGATCGGAGGTATTATGGGTGAGTTGTAGCTAAGTGAGATGGTAGGAAGTGAGACCTGGTTGGAAGAGAGGGACCAGTAGGGGCATTAACCAACCAGAAGGATGTATTTCCATTCCCAGTCTGACCCTTCAGGATCTCTGCGTTCTTTCACCATGTCTTAAACAACCCCCTTCTGCCACACTGTCATGCTTTGGAGCCATCAGATGTGAACAGAAACCTCTATCAACTACAAGGTTTATACAAAATAAACCTTTCCTCCTTTAATTTGCAGGTGTCATGTACTGTG
>PVIR01029830.1:0-20787 GCA_004026965.1 Petromus typicus
ATATATATATATATATATATATATATATATATATATATATATATATATACACATTGTGTTTTTATCAAGAGAATATTGCTGGAAATTTTTCAGTAAAAAAGCAATCCTTGCCTCTGTACAGTATATCCAGGAATAGGAAGTAACAGAAGACTCACTGTGTTTACATTCTCTTTCAATATTTAAAATTCTAATATCATAAAACTGGTGTATAAAAGAAATTCAGGTAATGATCCAAATCTATTGTATTCCTTTTCATGTAAGGTGTATGTTCATCTGCAGTAGACAATGGTCCTAAAACCACAGTAAATACCTAATTCTCATTATTGTTATATTTCCATTTCTTTCTCTTTCTTTCTCTCTCTCTCTTATTCTCTCTGTGTGTATTCTCATTATTGTTATATTTCCATTTCTCTGTGTTTGTGTGTGTGTGTATGTGTGTGTGTGTGTGTGTGTATTTTGGAGAATGAATTTAAGAACTTGACTCTTAGATAGATTTCTAGTCCTTCATTTCACTAAACTGCTAAATTTCCCAGAAAGGTTTGGAATTTTTTATTTTTATGACACCATGTACCAAGCTAAAATCAAAGTAGATCAGAGACCTAAATATGAAAAAAACAAAACAAAACAAAACCAAAAACAAACAACAAAAAACACTAAACCTACCACAAAACAGGTTAGGTAAATCTCTTGAACACATTGGCTTAGGGAAAGACTTCCTGAACAAGACCTCTATTGCATGAGAATTGGCACAAGAATCAACAAGTGGAATCTCATTCTGTTAAAGCTTCTGCACAGCAAAGGAAATCACCAATAGAGCAAAAAGGCAACCAACAGTATGGAAAGAATCTTTACTAGGTATTTTTGAGCCAAAGGGCTACTATCTAGAATATATATAAAGAGCTTAAAAATATCAGCCCACCCAAATTTCAAGACCTAATTAAAAAACGGGTATCTGAAATGAACAGGTACTTTTCAGAGAAAGAAGTAAGAGCAGCTAAGAAGTATATGAAGAAATGCTCAGCATCACTGGTCATTTGATAGATGCAGATGAAAACAATATTGAGATTACATTTCACTCCACAAGAAGTAGCTGTTGTCTCAAAATTAGCCGACAATAAATGTTGGTGAGGCTGTGGTGAAAAAGGAACCCTTCTTCACTGTTGATATGAGTGTAGACTCGCATAACCTCTGTGGAAATCAGTGTGGAGATTCCTCAGAAAGCTAGCATTAGAGCTCCCATTTGACCTTGCCATTCCTCTGCTAGGTATATACACAAAAGAATTAAAAGATTCATATAACAATGACCTGTGCACCCATGTTAATAGAGCTCAGTTTGTGATTGATAAATCTTGGAAACAACAAAAATGTTCATCAACTGGAGACTGGACAAAGAAAACGTGGTTCTCTTATGTAATGAAGTATTATTTTTCCATTAAAAATGATAAGATTGAGTCATTCATACTCAGCTGGATATACCTTCAGAGCATCCTCATAAGTGAAATAAATAAGTCACAGATGTGTAAATATTATATCATTTCTCTGGTATGAGAAAATGAAGTTGTAAGTGAGTTACAGTATATATAGCTGATATTTTAAATGAGAAAATATTTAAAAGGAAAGAGGGTGTAGGGATAAGTAACAATGAGAAAAAGAATGTAATAGTAATTTAAAAAGGAAACAAAGCTTATGTATGTAAAGGTTGGTATATGCAGGACAGGTAGGGGAGCGGGAAAAATGAGATTCAAGTCATGTCATATTCTGATACAAACTGTCAATGTTGAATGTGATGATGATGTGTATTTATAATGTACCAATAAATATTTGAATTTTAAAAAGTGTCATATTCTAATGAATTCATTGACTGCCAACAATTATTCTCAGATTCTTCCTAAATAACAATCAGGAACAAGTTGGATTTATCCCTGTGATGTAATATTGGGTCAAACTTCACAGATGTATACATGCTGTGCAGCACATGCAATAAAGGACAGAAAACATGATTATCAGGAGCTGACAAAAGACACTACATCTCTTCTGGTCTGTAGTCCTTATACCTCTGCCACAGCCTCGATCACCCAGTTATGAAGGGAGTGTTATCAATGGAATATTAAAGGAAATGTGAGATGCCCAAAATATGCTAATTTAGTGATACTAATGATTTATCATAAGGATACATGTTATTCTAAAGGGAAATATGAACTCAAAGAAAACATATTGGCTCTCATGATGGTTGATGAGACCACAGTTATTGACCAATGAGGTACACTCACCAGGGGAGCGAAGGTGAAATGGCAATAAATGGGGATGCTACAATAAGAAAAGCTGCACATAAACTCAGAGACTTGACTAGCAGAGGCCAAGGGAAGTTACTGTTCACTGCACAGCAGAGCAGTGCGACTTGTCCAGAGATGTGGCTCCAAATTTGTGACAATAATAGAAAACAAGTTCCCAAGGGACCAGTGTGAGTCCCAGTCCAGTGCCACAAAATTATCTGCCTGTGCAATTTTATGAAACTTCTAAACAAACAAACAAACAAACAAAAACACTAAGTGTTAAAAATACTTCTGAAATTATATCTGAGTTTTCTTAGTATTCAATTATTACACTGAAAATATCACTGTTATTGACACCGCCATATAACTTTCTGCACCCTTGCCACTGTATTGGTTCATCTTTGCTTCCCTGATGCATTTTCTTTCTGATCTAATACCTTAATTATCATCTCTCTAGGTCTAGATTTCAGTTTTGAAAACAGTCACTTGAAGAATTATGAAGTGGTGTTAAAAGAACCCTGTGTTTCTACTAACATCTCACCTGGTGGGGGAACACTGACACTTGGCAGTGCTTTGTAGCCTGTGTGCCTTCTTTGTACCATCTACTTTCACTTGAAAAAATATTAATGCTTTCAGATACTTCTAGCTTACATTCACACAAAAACTCCTTAATGTGTTCTTGGCCCTGCGTCCAACTATTGGAATCATTTCATTATGGCCTAGTGTAATTAAATTATATGCACACATTTGTCCAGCAAGGATAACAAGGCACTGTTTTAATGTTGTTTATTGCAATGTCAACACACTTTGTACACTCTAAGTCATAGTTCTTTCATCAGAGCTCACATGGTGACACATCATATGAAATATGGCAGATTAATCTTATGACAGTTTATGTTATTTTATATTCACCCAAAATTGCCTTTCCATTTGGTTATCTGAACTGTCATTCTCTGTTTCTATTTACTTGGGAGGTTTCCAAAGGCTTGACTTTGTACTTGGACTTTTTCCATTAGCTTCTGCTTTTCTTGTTTAATTGGGTGAATTATTTAGCTTTTGTTATATACTTTATAAAATTCTGCCACCCAGTTCAATTAATGACCTGTGTATATATTAGAATGATCATGTCATATTCTAGTTTAACAAAGTAGATACTGATATCTATTAGGTTCTCTGAATCAGAATCTCTATCTCTCTATCTTTTTTTTTTTTTTTTTTTTCAGAATTCCTTGATATGTACCAACTTCTTAGTTGGGTGAAAGAGGACACATGCTTCATAAGCAGGTGTAAATCAAAGGGTAGCATTTCTTGATCAACCTTAAGATCCCAGACCTATCTACTCAATAGTAATTAATGGCTTAGATTCAAGATCTTTCGGGGTTGTCATTACCATCCCCATGGAGCATGAAACTGACCAAGCTTCCACTCATCATCTGTACTTTCTTCTTTTCATTTGATGGGAATGCACCATCGATTTCAGTCAGAAGGATCATAAGGAAGAGAACATTTTTGTTATATCACGGAACTATAGTGATGAGATTCTTGTTCCAACAACCATAAATTATAAGTAATTTTGGTGGCAAGCTGTGTCCCTGGCTTAACATAGATTATATATAAGAAGTCTGCCAATTAATTGTGGATCAAATTTGAAAATTGCTGGCAATGTCAGAAGGGAGATACCCAAGCACCAACCTTGATAAAATATGGTTTAATTTTCTTATTCAGTGAAACATTTAAAACACTGAGTTTTAAACTGAGCATTTTTTTATTAGTGCATGTTGCGAGATATAAAGATGTAAATGAGTCCTAGAATTGTATGTTATATATTGTGAAATAGAAAATACTCAAAGTGAAACAGGGTGAAAAATAATGAGATTATAACAAAAAAGAAAGGAAAGAAATTTTATGTATATAGGGGGCTGGTAGTGTGGTAGAGTTATGGGAAAAAATGAGAATTAAGTTGTGTCTTATACTGGTACAAATCCCCATTATGGAGTGCAATCATGATGCATATATGTAATGTACCAATAAAGATTTCAATTTAAAAATATTAATTAGTGCATGTTTCCCAGTATATGCATTTTACAGTCACTTTTAGAGTGGTACATTTGCATATTACAGCTTGGTTTCTCTCTTTTAAAAATTCTCTTCCCATGGGGCCGGGGATTTAGCTCACCGGTTCTGGCGCCTGTCTTTCGAGCACAAGGACCCGGGTTTGATCCCCAGTAACCACATACCATACTGGGTGTGGACATTTACGCCCAGCAGCAACCAGTACCACATACCACAGTGCCAGGCGCGATGACTCACGCCTGTAATCCCAGCACTCAGGAGGCAGAGGCAGGAGGATTGCTGTGATATGAGTTTGAGGCTGAGCAAGGGCCAGCCTGAACCACAAAGCGAGACCCTGTCTCAAAAAAAACAATAAAAATAAATTAAAAATAAATATTCTCTTCCCTATCCCTCTGCTCTCCCTGCCTCCTGTTTCCTCTAATTCCTTCTCATCACTTTCATTCTTACTGAAGTTATTAATATTAGCTCTTGTTCATGACATAATATTTATGTTCCTTGAGATTATCAGTTTTCCATATGAGGCATATCTTTGTTCTACTTTTTCCCACTCCGCTTTCCCTCACTTCTTGCCTTTGGTCTCTTGCTTTCCTTCCTATTCTCAAGAAATCCATCCCTTTGTCTCAGACTCACTCTCTATGCTTTTCTGTGTGCGCTTTGCCTCATTCAAATGAGAGGCACCGAATGGTATGTGTGTCACTTAACATTACATCTCAAGTGCCCAGCATCTAATGAATGACTAAGAAACTGTGGTATATAGGTATATACCATACATAGGATTAATTTTCAACCATGAAAAAAATGAAATTCTGCCATTTCTTACAACATGAATAAAGCTGGAGATTATTATGTTAAGTGAAATAATCCAGGAAGATACATACAAAGTGTTTCATCATATCCGTCTTATGTGGAATCTGGAAACTATCTCGTTAGAAGAAAAGAGTAGATTGGTGATTATGGGGAGATATGGAAAGGAAAAGAGGCTGAAAAGACAAGTGTACTAAGTAATAAAAGATGGAAATGTGGATATCAGGACACAGTTATATAGAAATCATTTTGGGTGTGTCCATATTACGATGACTATAGTTAACAATAATGCATTGCATATTTTTAAAAAGCAAAATGAGTTTTAAAATTTCTTCATAAAGGGATAATATTTATTTGAGAAAATAAAAACTATGTGACTAAACATTAAACAATGTATGTAAATATGCAAACATCACAATATATTGTATATATTGAAACTGTATATGGTTTTCTACACAATAGTTTCAACTAATTTAATCTAAATAAAACCTTAAATTAAAAATTAACTCCCAAATTGAGTAACAGAGAAATTAAAAATAAATAACTTACCATATTTTTAACAGAATAATTTGTAATGTAAAACTTCTCAGAAATAGCATCTAATTCTGAGACATTCTTTTGGTGGAATTCACTTACTATTCAAGAGAGAAAAATACTCTTTCAAAAAAAGCATTTCTTTATTTCTGGATGACAAAAATATTAGGTAAAATTATACTTGTTTAAAAAAATCACAAGGACTTTCAAAGACCAAAAGTAGATATTTTAAATAGAATCCAAACACATTTTTATGTAAATCAAGACCTGGAAGTTTTTATCACAGGAACAGATACTCCTGCCTAAATTAACAGTCACTAACTGTGTAAAGAAAAATAACATGTTCATTTCATTACAAACAGAAAGTCTTCAATAGAATCAATATTTTTATTATAAAAAGTGAAAATATGAATAATGATAATTATCAAGACTCTAAAAAGTATCTACTAAAATCCATATGCCTAAGATTTTAATATCATTTAGTAGCATAATCAGTGATTACATTAAGTACAGCCTCCAGATAATAAAAGAACAGTAGAAGTATCCCATATAATCACTTCCATTTATCATCACTTTCAGTGTTTTTCTGTACAAAAATTTAAGTAAGAACTAATAGAGGAAAGTAAGATTAGTACTGACATCACTCATAGAATTCCGAACTCTCTCTTTAGAGAAGCAGGGGAATGCACACAAACTTATGATAAGCCATTCAGCATGGGATGCAAACAATCATTTTAATTTCTAGTAACAAAAACACAGAAAACATTAAAGCAAGGATTATTGTGATAATGCCAAAAGTATAGTATTCTGAATTCCTGTAAAGTATAGATTCTGAATTGCAATTTTCAATGCCATATGGAGCCATTTCCCTAAAAGCACAAGTGTTGTAAGTTTGTATCCCATTGATTGCTTATTATAACCTCCAAATTAAGATATTTTATACTTAAATATATAATATTTGTATGTATTGATGTATTGTTATATGTGATATATGAGGTTAGCCTTTAAATTTTAAAGACAAAATATGCATTGACATTATTTCCCTGAAAAGTCACCCTTCACTACAAGTACACTTACATCAACAACTTGGGAATATGACTTCGATTGTAGTAATATACAATATTCAATTGTAGTAATATTTTAAATTTACACATTCATACTGGTTAATTACCCAGTGTTTGTCAATATGCATGTGTGTGCATCTATAAGTAACAAAATAAGACAACTTTTAACTATTGTAGCCCTCATTTCTGCCACTAGGCCTCATTTCTGATCATAACTTCCTTTAGCAGCCTTTTGTTAAGATTATTTCCAAATTTCCTTTTTTCTCAGCAAAAAGTTCAGATGGTCATGGTTGGTTGTCCAGTGGAGACACTCATTTTCATTCTTGAAGTGTTTGGATCACTACAAATCCTGTTTATTATTGTAGTGTCCCACTGAGTCTTGTCATTGTATTACAAAAAACATCAAAAAAGATCACTTTTACTGCAGAATTATTTTTTCTCATGGTATAATAACAATCCAATTTCTGATAATTAAGATCAATACCTCCAGCCAGTAAACTATGCTGGCTAAAGAGAAATGAGAGAAACACTAAGTTGCCAGGTAGCAGCCTCAACTTGCAGATCGATGTGATATTCATTGTTTATCTTCAGTAATGTATTCTTTCTTTTGGTGCCAAAACATCTCCACCTGTAGCCAAAGCTTAAGAAACCATAAGCATCTATTAAGCACTTACTAATAACATGCAGTGCATCCTAGAGAACTTTCTCTAGCTTTAAAATGTGTTTGTCATCAGAAGGTACTTTGCCTTAATCTTTCTACGATGATGCCACCTCCTCTTAAGCCAGCTACTTGAAGATGATGAGCAACATCATTAAAACAAATATTATGTGAACATTAGCCCACTGGCTCATCTCATTTATTGTTAAATGATCTTCTTAATTATAAAAAGTGCTGTGGGGACACAATGCAAATGGTTAAGGCATTCTATAATTTCAAAGATAGTAGTTTTGGCAGAAACATTTCTCATAAAGAAGCCAAATACACCTCTGTGTGTCTATATGTCTATTCCAGAAAGAATAAAACACTACCGGGCTCCATGATGGAAGTGATTCAAGTTATCAACCTGCCATAAGGTAACTAAAGGGTCACCACAGGAAAGGGCACCATATCAGGGGCACAGTGCTGTGTCTGCTGCTAGCAGATGTGGACCTCAGCAGCAGCTGCAGCCAAATTGGCCTCGAAAAGTTAACATCCATGTTCTCGAGCCCATGCCTACTCCACATCACTGCCTCTGTGCCATTTAGTTCATCAGACCACAAAACAATGACAAGAAAGCTTGGAGCAGGAGGCTATCTGGTAACCACAGAGTGGTTCATTCATATTACTGACATCACATTCTCATCATTTAAAGTTAGATTTAGCAAACATTTAGGTGAGAATATAGAGCTACATTCTTATTCTTTGTGGGTTCATGGATGTATACATATATCTCTTCCCCAAGTCACATTGTCACCATTTCTAAATAATATTCTTATACTTCTAAGGCAATCAATCAATCCATAGGCCCAGCTATTTAATTGGAGTAGATACTTATAATATCTACTTCTTTTTTCTAGGCCAAATGAACTATCAGGCGCATGGTTAATATGTCTGCCAATAAGTATGACTTCCTTTTCCCTACTTGACTTCAAGGATGTCCTAAGGAGGCACTAGAGGGCTATAGTCCTTCCAGGTATTGCCTGAATTTCTCACTGAACAAACTGTAAAGTAGGCAGATTTTTCTTCTTTTCAATTAGTGAATGTCATAGCTACTTTTGCAGCACCCTGGAAATGAGTGAGGATGTTCTTCTTGTCAGGTTTCAGTTACATCTACTCTTTTACTGGGCTATGCAGAGAAAGACCTGAGTAACATACCCGAAGGAGAAATACATTGACTTGAAAATGTAAGGAGGACACTAATCACTATAATTCTTCTGTTGTTGTACAAGGCCATGATTTATTCTTGACCTTTGGAGGGAGAGATATTTCAACATGTCTCATACCAATAGATCCTCAGAAATTTCACTGATGTGGGAGGCCTATGAATTGTCATCAGATTTATTTTGTACCCTCTGACATTCAAAAGTCTTGATACTATATCTAGAGTAGTTGTTACTTTGTGCTCACCAGAATCAACCAGCATAATAGCATGAATTTAATGAAATAGTACTATGCTTTATCAGAAGGAAGTGTAACCAAGGACCATATGATTTAGATTATAACTAGATAATTGGCACAAGAGAATACTAAAATTTTTCAAGTAATACTTCAGATATCCTTTATAAAAGCAAATTAAAAACCTAGACTTCTTAGCTACTGTTATTATATCGAAATGCCTGAAACCAGGAAATTTGCACATAAGGGAAATGTAGAGTCCATACTTCTGAAGACTTATAAATCAAGGATCAATGTACTAGTCCCTTTGGTCTGGTTCAGCTCAGTCAACACTCTTTATCTGTGTCTTAATGTGATAGAAAGTGTAAACATGTCTCCTAAAGCTTCTTTTAAGAAAGAACTAATATCTCTTTCTCTTTTTTAATTAAATCCTAACAGACTCAATTCTTAATACCTTCACAGCATGGATTACATTTTAGTATATGAATTTTTAGACATGTAAATATTTGGACTTTAGTACTGCAATAACCTAAATTGTATGTAAGTTTAACTGAGTTTTTATTTGTAGTTTGATTTCCTGTCAAATCATACAGAATTGTATAAGTTGTTTTAATGTTAAAATGAACAGAATGATAGATCAGTTTCTCGAACAGCACACATTACAATAATCCTAGATAAGATCGCTCCAAATTATATAAGAAAATACCCTATTTTCATAACGAATGATATGTTCAACTCTTTTACAAAAATCAGTTTGTATTTGTAAAGTCAAATAAAATGAGAATGAAGATGGCAGACCTCAGTTGCTCATCTATTGCAAAGTTTTCCTTTCAAGGGAAACTCTCAGTTGGAGAAAGCATAAGACATTTGTATTTAATTTATAGGAATTAGTCTATCAGTGCTTGGACAAAAGAATAAGAACCACAATGAATGGCAGCAGCTTCAGCATTGAAAGATGTAAAAATAAGAAGTTGATAGAAAAAGATTTCTCCCCATCCTCTTGCCATTCACTTAATTGATAAAATTTATGCATCTTTCTTGAGAGCATGGGAGATGCACATCTCCTTTTCCTCACTTGGCTCAATTTTGTGGATGTTGAACAAGGCACAGTTTATTGATCTAGTCTCTTCACTAACATATAAATATGTAGGTGTTAAATATATTGGGAGACAGTTTGGAGAAATTGGGGCATTTACTGGAGCCCTATATAATAGTGTATAGTCTCCTGTTTAGTATATGACGAGTGACACAAAATTGATGAAAGACTCAAAGACAGAATTAAAGGGAGAACAAAGGAGTCTAGATGGTTTAGGTTGTTTAATAAGTATAAGGTCCTAGTCAGTCTTTTCTTGGTAACCAGTTGGGGTAAAGGCAAACTCTGTGTCAAAGGGGAGCTTCATATGAGAACTCATAGTCTTGTAGTTGTTATGGATCCTATGTAGGCAAAGCTTGGAAAGAAAAAAGACCAAGCATTTTTGAATTATGAAGAAAATAGACAAAATAAAGGATTGTAATTAGAATCTTATTTAAGAAGTTTGTAGCTGTGGGGATGGATTTGGGGTTTGAGTTACTTTGATATCAGTGACTACCTTACCTCCTATTGACTCTCATGGCCTCATGGGCCATTTCACTGGCCTCACTGTGGTCCTCAGCAGGTAGGTCATACTCACCTGTGTGCTGCCACAGTACTAATGAGATACTTCTCTGAGTCATGTAAGCTTCGATTAGATTCACTTTTAAAAATGAACCAACCCCTGTTAAACCCCTCTTAACAGTCTGCACTGTTTGCAGCATGCTTTGGGCATAGTTGATACTGCAATCCCTGCCACAAGTTAGTGCCTTCCTGTTTGTTACTTGAAACAGGAATAGTTAAGGAACAAGCCAGTCACCACGGACAGGTAGCACTGTGAATACCGCTGTGCTTCAGTGTATCCTTGGAAATCTTTTAGCTGGGAAGAAGAGAGAAGCTTGTTTACCTTTATCAGATAGCTGCTACTGAAGACAGGGAGACAGTGAGCAATCCGAGTGCAGTTCATTTCCTGTTCACTGAGCCTCCACTTCAGGCCTAGGGGAAACTTATGCAGTTACTATCACTCCAGAAGAGACAGCACTACTGAAGTACTTTTCAGAATCAGGGAGGCGTTCTTTCTGTTGCTTAGGGCTGTCCATACTCTGGCCCCTTCCTTGAAATGTTTTATCTAAATGTGATTTAGTTCTGTCTTAGGGACTCAGAATGTTTTGCTCATTATTGAATTCTCACATAAGAGACATAGATTTTCAGAAGTTTCTACTGTCTTAGAACTTGAAACACTGAATTTAAAGCATGTTTATAAGTCTAAAACTATATTTTAGTCATTTTTGCTTGTCTCTAGGCTTCACAAAGATAACTACTCAATATGTTCTAAAATGATAATTGAATACAAAATGATTCAGAACAGATAATGCTATTTTTATAATAAAATATCAAGTATTGTATAAGTAAGCACATATGGCAAAATATACTAGCTAAGTCACTAATAAAGGTTAAAACACAAAAGATCTAAATATAAATATGCTATCAAGTGGGGATGTATGTGTAATTTTACACTAACTTAATGCCACCATATCCCTGTAAGAATCAGCAAGTCAGCACGATGTGTAAAACATTTAGGTTCTTTAGGATTTACGCAGTAGGATACTTCATGACCTTTCCCTCCTGTGTCCTTGTTATAAATAAAATTTAATGGGGGTTTCTTGAGACATTAGTGTTTTCCAAAAATGACTCTGACCACTAATTGGCTAAATTGAAGAACCGACACCTACTTCATTTAGCACAGCATGAATGAAGCAGACCACTTAATAAAAACCTCTAATATGTGCAGTAAACCAACTCCCAGTTAACCAAATACAAAAGATGGCCTCTGTATCCTCAAGGAAATAGTGCAGAATTCAGCAAACTTATGTCAATGGTGGGGGAAGTGGAATATTTTACATTCTTCAAATGTAAAAGGAAAGGCAAAGTGAAAAATATTATCTGAAAATAAGATAAAACTTCTTTCTAGTGAGAGCAGAGGAAACGCTATCAAGAGAAAGCCTTGAGGTTCACATGAAATTAAGCTTGTTTAGCATGGCCTCCCAGAATAAATGCCCTGCACATATGAAGATAGGCTTTTCTCTCTTGGCAGTCTGAGATTGTATTAGGCAAGTTTTTCACATCTTTATAAAGTGTTTCTGAGTAATTTCTTCTGATGATAACTTTATCATAAAGTATGTAAAAATATCCCAGTAGAAAGTTCCTAAATAGAAGCTTTCTCAAAATAGAAGTGCAATGGGTTATATGTTAATGGTATAATCTGCCTCAGCTGAAAGAAATTCTACAGGGTAAAAGAGCTTTGGATCAGATATTGAGAAGGAAGAAAACATGTTGAGAATTTGAGACAAATTGCCGCTATTTGAGAAAAAAAGAATTAACTAAAATTCAGATCAGATCGAACATAATCAGTTAGAACACAACACTCAGTTTCTACCTCACAGATTCTAACAATATGTTATTAAAAAAAAAAAAAAACTTTTAGCTGTTACTGGTTATTTTCATTTCATGAGCTTGTTTGCTTGAGCTGCAGTAGGAGTATATATTTAACTTCTTTTAATAACCCTGGAAGGCAAACGCACAATTTATATGAATATTTTAAAGCCTTCATATAATTTGAACATACCCAAAGTCCTCCATTGTATGGGTCATTGTTTGGGAAATATTGAAAGCCTAATTTGAGCTTCCTTGAAGGTTTTAGTTTAATAAAGTTGGCCTCACTAACAAGTTTAAGATTATGGAAAAATTCTGTGCAAGGTAAGTCAGAGAAAAATAGTGGTCCCGAATCATACTGGTAAACCTATGGTGTGGATATTGGAGCAGGCAGGCTAAACCCTCTCTACTATTATGTCACAAATTGCGTGAGCTGTTTTGCTAAGCTAAAGCCTCAGTATTCATGTTTAATTGCAATGTTGACACTTTGGACCACTAAGTAGATTTATTGTTTCATCTTGGTCATTCAATCTCCAAAGTGTTTTGCATCACCAGTCTAAAGCTATCTCTGATCACCAACACATTAAGGGCTGAATTTGAGAGTAAAATTTCAGAAATACTCATACAAGTACTTTAATATGTCTCCTTCTTAAATAGAGTATGGATTCTATGCTGTAGTGTGCTGACTGTTGGACATTTTTGAATCCTTATTCTTAGTTTTTAAAACATTCCATAGTACTTGACATTGATTCCATGGTCTTCACGCTGAAGAGGACTCCCAGCACTTCAGTTTACTGATGTAGTTAGACGTTAGGTCCACGGAGTTGCTAGTTTATCTAGACTGTATTCGCATGTTTGCTCTCCCTTCCTGAGCCTCTCAGAGTGCTGGGATTCCAAGGAAGCACCACTGTGCTCAGTGTAAAAATTATTTTGAAAGGAAATGACTATAGGGGTCCAATTAAATGTGATTCAAGCTTATTGTACTCAAAATAAATTAGTAAATTTAGAAAGAGCTTTGTAATCCATTAAATGTTCAACTCATTTCAGTATTGTAATATTCCAAAACATTACAACATTACAACACTTTGCTACTATTATCAATATTTAGTATCAATTACATCTGTTCAGGACTATATATATACATATGTGTATATATATATATATATATATATATATATATATATATACATATGTATATGTGTATATCTATGTATATGTGTATATATATATGTATATATATGTGTGTGTATGTATATATTGATATCTATAGATATATATTTATTAATATATTGATATATAAAATTCAAACATTTTAAAATTCATATATATAAAATTCAAACATTTTAAAATTCATATATATAAAATTCAATGTATATATACTCAAAAATTTTAAAATTCAAATCAATTATGATATTATATATATATAATCTCAAGATATTAAGATGTTCTATTGCTTTAATATTGTGAAAATCCATGTGCTGTCTGAAAATAAGTGGATTCTTCACTGGTTTTGTATAATATTCTACAAATGTCATTTTTATAATGTTTACTAGGAGCTCTGCTTAAATAATATGCATCTGTAGGTATAATTTCAACTTCTCATATGTTATAATAAATGTTAAAATTTCCACCTTATGAATTTTCACTCTGTTAATAGGAATGTCCACAAATTAAAACTATTGCTACCAATGAGAAAAGTAAAAACTTTGGTGAAAATGAAAGAACAACACAAAGCAGTGGGAGGAACTTAAGATACAGTCCATGGAGACCCCACATGCACAGTGAAGATTTCACATACACAGTGAAGCTACATGAGAACTGAGGACTTCTCAGCTTGAAGCAGTTGAACTTTATGTAATAGCTGGACATAAAATTTTACACTGGATAGTAAAAAGACTTGGCTCTTTTCCAAAGGAAGGCACAGTATTCATAATCTAAAGTTGCTGGTTGCACAGATATATGTGAAAAGATGATTTAATAAAATTTACTAGTATATTTGTTTTTTGTCTTGCATAAGAAAGCACAAAATGGCCAATGACAAATTAAATCTCAAGTTATCAATATATAGTATAGTATAAATATATCTTCGGCAGTATTGAATTTATATTTATATTAAAAACTATTCAGAGAGTTTCTGAAAATCCTCCATTTTTTATCAAATATGGCTATTTTCATTGATGGAAAATTTGAAGACATATAAAGACTTATAAAGAATTTACTGTCAACAAAGAATTCCCAAAAGCCTTTTGCTTTTTGTATCGTTCTTTTTTTTCTTCTGCAGGACAAACTTCATTATATGACCTGCAAAAAATATGTCATGTTAAAATCTTTTCCATCTCTTTCATTTCAGGTAAGAAAATTTGGAAAAGTCCAGACAGATGACAAGCTGAAAGAAGAGCTGAAACAGGAGACAGAGAAAATCTTAAATTTCTATGATAAGCACACAAAATGTTCAAGTAAAATTCTCGTTCTGTGCACATGAGTTACCTAAATATTTGCACCAAAAAATAATCCAGTTTTGAACCACTTCTTATACAAGTGAGGAAATGTTTTAAATCTGGCTGTGAGTAATATAATTGGCTGCTACAATAAAGCCACAGTCATCCTCCAAGGTCTTATAATAAATACATGAGTGTAAATAAAATGCTAGACATAAACTCTCGAAGCTAGTAACAGAAATAGTAAACTAGAAGCATTTGAAAGATTAAAAAAAAACTGAAACCAATACATTTTTCCTGATTCATAGGGAAACAAGACTCAAAATATTACAATATGAAATTATTTCAATGTTAAAATTCTCATACAAGGATTTTATCTATAATTATGATATTTGTGACAAAAAATATAATTTAAATAAATAAAATATGGGAAATCTTAAACACCAAAATTGAAGAATTTTGCTTAGTAGTAGATTTTAAATGCAAAAAAAATATTTAAGAACTTCAGGTAGTTCAATGAAAAGTATTCATTACAAAGGGCACAAAGAGAATAAAAGAAGATGATGGGCAAAGACAAGAAATGTTGGAAAAAATGTCAAAAGGTCTTACTTTATGGAATTGGAGCCCAAGAAGGATTGAAAGTTTGTACATGATAGAATATGATGATGAATAGTTGAAAAACTTTCTACACAAGTGAAATGTAAATTCAAAATATGATTGTTAAGAATAAATTCAACATGAAACAGACATTTTAATATTAGAACTTGTGGTTTTAGCTATATGTGAAGAATTTCGAGGTTGTCACGTTCTTATGAGAAAAAATCTTTACAAACTGAAAACTATACACATTCCTGGACCATCAGAGAAATGAGACTGCTGGCCAAACTTTCACCGTGAAATCTAGAGATACAGGCTGATCCAGAGAGATATAGCTGAGGCTCGAGAACCAGAAATAGAAGCCACTTCAGCACTAGGCTGACTCGAACATTTAAATGGAAATTTTGATGAATTATTAGAGGCTGTCTGTGGAGTAGCTGGCAGTGTGAAATTTTTGGAAGCCTCAGCCCTGGGTAAACTTTGTGGGTTTAACTCCATTATGAATCCATATTCTCATGTTGAAAGTACAGAAAGATACTGTCAAACTCTGGCAGGAGGAAAGGAATTGTATTATGTAGAAGAATTCCAGACAATAAATAGCTTACAGTCTGGTCCAAAAGAGGTAGTCTTCCTTCAGTGGACACATTTCATAAGCTTTTGTTTAAATGTAGTCTCTTTTACTAAGAATTCCCTGTGTTCTTTAGAACAATGTACATTCCTCCAATTCTTAGAACTAAAAGTCAAATAAATTAATACTTTAGCTTATAAATATTTTAATGTGCTTTAATATTTTATAGATTGTGAATCTAATTTCTTTAAAAATATTTAAAGGAAAAAGTAAGTTTTCAAACTACAATTAAGGATCCTGTATCTTCTTATAGGTATTCAGTTTCTTTAATTTTTTTTTTTTTTTTTTTTTTTTTTTTTTTTTTTTTTTTTTTTTTTTTTTTTAGGTTTTTTGAGACAGGGTCTCGCTTTGTGGTTCAGGCTGGCCCTAAACTCAGCCTCAAACTCACATCACAATCCTCCTGCCTCTGCCTCCCGAGTGCTGGGATTACAGGCGTGAACCACCACGCCCGGCACTGTGGTATGTGGTACTGATTGCTGCTGGGTGTGGGTCTCCACACCCAGTATTGTTATGTGGTTACCAGGGAATCGAACCCGGGCCCTTGCGCTTGCAAGACAGGCGCCGGAACCACTGAGCTAACTCCCCGGCTCCCTTAAAAATGTTTTTTAAAACTATGATATTGTTTGTTTCTGTTTAGATTTTTTTTGTATTTCCTTGATACACTCAAACTTTAATATAATTAACATCCCTTTAATTTCTGGCAACATTATCTTCAAATCTACATTATTTTCCCAGCCCCTATATACATAAGCTTTATTTCGCAAATCCTTAATGTCAATTGAGAACATAATGTGTATATAAAATATAGCAACAAAATAAATTTTAAAAATCTACATTGTTTAGAATTTATATGACCACTAGAGGCATCTCAAGATCAATTTCATATACAATGTGTATTTTTAATAAATACCTTATGAAAGAGATAATCTATAGAAGAAAATATTTATAAACTGTATACTTTGAAATACATTATTATCTATAATATATAGATAAAATATGAATAGCTGAAAAGGACCAAAGTAAAAATGTTATTATTAGGAGCCAGAGATTTGGCTCAGTGGTTCCAGTGCCAGACTTGCAAGCACAAGGGCCCTGATTTGATCCTTGGTAACCAGATACATCAATGCCAGGCGTGGAGACTTATGCCTGTAATAGGGAAGCAGAGGCAAGAGGATTTCTGAGTTCAAGGTTGAGTAAAAGACCCACATGAACTAAAAAGCAAGACCCTGTCTCAAAACAAAACAAAACAAAAAATCAAAACTAAAATATGGGATTATGTATTAAAGATGTTATATTTTTCATTTCTATAGTTCAGATATTTTTTACAAAATACACTGTATCTTATAATTAATTTTTTGAGATATTTCTTCTGCTTTGTTATGATTTAGCTTTAAAATGATCTCTCAAAAACCTGTGTGTTCAGAAGTGGGAATTTGGAAGGTGATTATAGCATGGAACACTATAGAATTGGTGGATTATTCCACAGGTGAGTAAATAGCTGAATGTCCTACAAGAAAGTGGGGCTTCTAAAGGGAAAGTGCGTCACTGAGGATGTTGCTTGGAGGAGCACATTTCTTACCCTGCCTGTTAGTCTTCTGTATCCCACTGTCAAGCACTGACTAGCTTTCCTGGGCACTGACTTTCCGCAGTTCCCTTCTGCCTTGCAGACTGTAAACCAGGAACTGACCCTTCAGAAACTGTGAGGCACAATAACTCACTTCTTCTTAACTTCCAGGTAATAATATTTTCTCACAGTAATAGGAAAGTGATTAAAATAAGTACAATCAGCATCTTCCCTCTAAAATTTAATTTGTATTACATTCTATTCTATTTCTCTATAGATACATGATGATTCTTTAAAATTTGGAAATTTTTCTTGTTTTGAGTTGCAGCATGACAAATACCAAAAAAATCAAATCAGAAAATAATATATATTGAATCATTTGAAAATAACTCAGAACAAATATTTTATGAATTGTGTGAGTTCAAAATCCCATCTGAACCTTAAGTATTATAAATATACATTGTAAGAATTTAAATTATTGTCACAACATATTAATACATCTGCACACAAAAAATGCATAAAACTGGATTTCAAAAATACTCTGTCTTTTACATTTTCATTGAGATATAATTTTTCTAATTATCAATTATTGGTACATTATCAATACACATCATCATCGCATTCAACATTGAGAATATGACATGATCTGATTCTCATTTTTTCCCTGTTCCCGCCGCCCTGCAACCCCCCACCTCCCTATATACATAATCTTAGTTTCCTTTTTTCTTTATTATTTGCACATTCATTTTCTCCTCATTATTTACCCCTACCCTCTCTTCCTCTTTATTTTATATTTGACAATATCAACTATACATATTACAACTCATTTACAACTTCATTTTCTCATACTAGAGTTTTTGTTTTGTTTTGTTTTGTTTGAGACAAGGTCTTGCTTTGTAGTTCAGGCTGGCCCAGAGCTCACTATGGAGCCTGGAAGAACTTACAACTCAAAGTAATCCTCCTGCCTCTATCTTCCTAGTGCTGGGATTATAGGCATGAGCCACCACACTGGCACTGTGGTATGTGGTACTGATTATTGGTGGGCATTAGTCACCATGCCTGGTATTTCTCTATGTGGATACTGGAGAATGGACCTGACCCTTTGTGCATGTAAGGCAGGCACTGGAACCACTGAGTGAAATCCCTGGCCCCCACTGAAATATAATTTAGTGCATATTAAAAGACAAATCAGATGGCTTTAAGTATCCAGATATTTTTACTTCAATTAAATGTTAGAGTTATCTTATTGAAAATTTAAGTTCTGCATGGCCTACCTGCTCCCCTTCTAGGTATCTATCTTTCCCAAAGAATGAAAGACATTATAGCACAGTAATACACACATACCAATGTTTATCAGCACAATTCATGATAGCTAAATCTTTGTAGTATACCAAATAGCAAACAAATAAATAAAGAAAATGCAGTATGTACACATATTGAAATACTACTCAGCTATAAAGAAGGATAAATTTGAGGCATTTGTAGGACATTGTATGCATATACAAGATATGTTGAGTAAAAAAAAAAATCTGACACATAAGCTGAAATAGTATATGGTAGTTCTCAAGTGAATAAAATGAAGTACAAATAGGGTACTAAAGAGTGGGTAGAAGGAAACAGAGGGATAGACATTTTGCAATGAGGAGTCTAGGACACCGAGGATGAGTAAGACAGAGAGGGAAAGGAAATAAGATGATGACATATCAAGTACAAGAACCTAATAAATTCAACAAAATCAAATATTTAATGTCAAATACTTGAGCTAAGAATAACAGCAATGAGAATAAAAATGGGGAAAGAGGTTTAGAGGCAAAAGGCGGGATGTGCATAAGAAGAGAACTAAAAAATCAACAAGTTGTGTTAATTACGTTTATCCACTGCCCATGATAGATGTAAAATTCACATACTTCAAATATGTACTTCAAAATAAAAAGTTAATAACTGTATATATATAGAATTTAAAATTTGTATTTTGATTTTATCAATTAATTATAAATATGAATGAAAATAATTATATATTAAACTTATACCCAAAATTATTTGCCTCAATTTATTTAAATGTACTTAGCATATATAAAATACTCTAAACTCTTTTGGAGTATCAATTTTAATGTATTGTTTCAAACATTACCGTTATTAAAATATTTTAAATACTGTGGAATGTTTTCCATCTTTAAGTCACAAATAAAGTGATAACGTTTTCTGTTCTGATTATACTACATAAAATTAATTTTGAAAATTTAGACACGAATTTTATAAATTTATTTCTAAATCAGTTTTTTGGAAGGCAGAGAAAATAAAATAACACGGTAAAGCAAATTTTCTAGAATCAATTATAGTTTAAAATGTTGTTTGTTTGTTTGTTTGTTTGTTTTTTGAGACAGGGTCTCACTTTGTAGTTCAAACTGGCCCTGAGCTCAGCCTCTAACTCACATCACAGAATCCTCCTGCCTCTCCTTCCTGGGAGTACAGGTGTGAGCCACCACACCTGGCACTGTGGTATGTGGTACTGGTTGCTGCTGGGCGTGAGTCTCCACACCCAGTATTGTATGTTGTTACTGGGGCCCTTGTGCTCGCAGAATAAGCACCGAAATCACAAAATCCCCTGCCCAAAAAAGGCAATTTAATCATTTAAAGCAGAGGCCAGGCATCCATGATTTCTGTGGTTAATTTGACTATCTTCCAGCAGAATTAATACAATTGGTTGATAAATTTGGAGATACAAATTTAATATTATGTCAGAATTAAATAAATAGGACACAGATGTGTAAATTCTGTATCATTTCTCTAGTATGAGAAACTGAAGGTATAAATGAAGTCCAGAAATTATGACAGGTATTGTGAAATAGGAAGAAAATGTTCAATGGGAAAGTGGGAAAGGTGAGGTAAAGAAGGCAAAGAAAAAACTTGATAAAAACAAAAATCAGAAACAAAACTTACATATATAAGGAGATTGTAGTTTATAGAAAAGGACAGGGAAGTGAAAAAAAGTGAGAATTAAAATATATCATGTACAGGTACATGATCATATTTTTCTCAATGAAGAATGTGATCATAATGTATGCTTAAAATGTACCAATAAACTCAATAAAGGAAAATGAAAGGAATTGGTTGGCTACAGAGTATGTGAGAAATAGAAGTAGCTAAGTCGATAGTGATAGTTGTGAGTGGTTTTAGCATTAGACATGCAGAACAACTGGCATTTGACGTAAAAA
>PVIR01029831.1:0-20780 GCA_004026965.1 Petromus typicus
GTTTTTTTGAGACAGGGTCTCGCCCCGTGGTTCAGGCTGGCCCTGAGCTCAGCCTCAAACTCACATCACAGCAATCCTCCTGCCTCTGCCTCCCAAGTGCTGGGATTACAGGCGTGAGCCACCACACCCGGCACTGTGGTATGTGGTACTGGTTGCCGCTGGGGTGAGTCTCCACACCCAGTATTGTTATGTGGTTACCGGGGATTGAACCCGGGTCCCTGCGCTTGGAAGACAGGCGCCGGAACCACTGAGCTATATCTGCGGCCAAATGTCAAATTTTTTTAAGACAAGGGAGAAACAAAGGCAAAGAAAAATCAGAATAAATAGCATAAAATAAGATGGCAGGTAACTAACTATATCTGAAATCATAGTACATGTAAACAGATTAAATCCAACAATTAAAAGGACAGGAACAGCTGAAGATATGTTGACATATGCTGAAGATTTGCTACCTCTAGGCTCTCACCAAAGGCACTACCCAAAGTCAGAGTGAGCAAAATCCAACACAGAAGCAAGGAAAAAGAACACAGAAGAAACAGTGAGCAAAGAGCTTAGTAGATATATAAACACACATACTTGCAAATTGTATGGCCTAAAACCTGCTGTTGACACACATCCTAGGCTTCACTTCTGCTGAACATGAGAAGCATTCTGTGCCTCTAGGAGTCTGTTTCGTAAGCTCCTTAGTAGGTAAGTGTTTAGTTGTGAAGCCTGTCCTTTCATAATGTTTTTTTTTTTTCCCTCTTCACTATATAAAAATAAAGTTGCATTGCTTTACAGTAGCTCTTTTTTTTTTTAAGGTTTTTTTGAGACAGGGTCTCACTTTGTGGTTCAGGCTGGCCCTGAACTCAGCCTCAAACTCACATCACAGCAGTCCTTCTGCCTCTGCCTCCTGAGTGCTGGGATTACAGGCGTGGGCCACCATGCCCGGCACTGTGGTATGTGGTACTGGTTGCTGCTGGGGTGAGTCTCCATGCCCAGTATTGTTATGTGGTTAACCGGGGGATCGAACCTGGTCCTTGCACTTGCAAGACAGGTGCTGGAACCACTGAGCTATATCCCCGGCCCCTACAGTAGCTCTTTTTTGATACACTGTTCTTACAGGCTTCTGGATGTGCCTTTTGAATCTACCTGAAAGATGTATTTGGTAACACTCACTGTGAAATTATCTTAATGAGTCTTCTGATATCTCAGGTACTACATGAATTTTTCTTTTGGTCTGGCAGTCCAGGAAGAGTCGCTAGTCCAGGGTGTAATTGGAACAGAAGTAATGCAGGCAGCATTCATGACCTTGCAAAGTATCTTCAGCTTCCTGTCTGCCAGTGAGCCAGAAGCACTTAATCGGCCCCCCTTCTTCTTGACCTTGGCAGGACACCTGAAACTGTGTCACTGTGTGACCATCTTGTCCCCCCACTCCTTACAGAAATGTTTTTTAATGCAAATAATAATCGCAGAGGGAGGATAATCTTTCTGCCCCATTGCCCTTTGTCCAAACACATGAGTGTTTTGGCATCAAAGGGCATTACTGACAATTCATCAGTTGGCTTCCGCATCTCAATGTCAATGTGGTTCCTTATAGTTTCTTTCTAATAGAGCTCTCTTGTGCTTTTCCTGTAGTCCAAGCGGCTCCTGCCTTACAGGTACCTTTCTCTTGGTCTCAGTAGTGTGGGAGCTGGTTTTCCATTTCTGTCTTCCAATACCCTGATCCCACACACACAAAAAAATTATTTTCCCGACAGTTCTGCTGTGAACAGAAAACTGCTCTGAAAAATAACACATATTAAAAAAACGGAGGAGGTGCTGGGTCCGTCACTAACCAGGGCTGTCTCTAACCAGGTCCTACTCTGTAGTTACTTCCTATTATGTCAACGCTGAGCTCTATTTTAAGGAAATTAAGTGATATAGATTCAAATGAAAAAATATGGGAAATAATAGCACACATCATATGACTTCAGTGAAGATTAAACAGGACGGGACACATCAGGCTTTTACACACAGAAGAAGTGAGGAATGCTCTAAAGAGAAGTGGGAATCTGGGAAAGCTGTTTTGGGAACTGAGGGAGAACCTGCAGAGAATGGTGAGCGAGGTGGAGGGGAACAAGCTGAGGTCAGTATGGAGTGAGGTCTCAGTCCCATGGCTCCCATGGTTGCTGGGGTAGTCTTTTTTCTGTGCCATAACAGCACGTGCTGGGTAAGTTTTACACAAAGAAGGTTTGTTTTGGTTCCGAAGTTCTAAGACTTAGGTGGGCTTTATCTGGCATGGCTTTCTTGCTGGCAGGGTCCCAGAGTGGCACCATGTGGCAAGAGACACCACATACATGTGTAGGAATGTCTCTTCCTATTCATTTATTTTGGCGGAAATGGGTACTGAGCCCAGTGCCTTCGCAGTGCACTGCCTTTGTTGTTTGTTTGTCTTTCTGCTTCTTTTGAGACAGAATCTTGCTAAGTTACCCAGGCTGGGCTAGAACCTGTGATCTTCCATCCACAGCCTTCCAGAGTGCTGAGGTGACAGGTGTGCACCATCGCGCCAGCTTCTCCCTCTTATTGAAGCCACCAGGATTCAGTCAGGGAGTCTCCTGCCTATGCGCTTTGTCAAATCTCGGTATTTTCCAAGGACTCTGCAGTCTGATTCAGTTTCTACATTCTTAGTACCTCCCGTGGGGATTAAGCCTCAGTGTGATTTTTCAGAGGTATAAACTATATGCAGCCAACGTGGCCAAGAGGTTTTACTGTGATAAAGGGTAAGGGGATCCATTAAAGTATTCCCGGCTGAAGAGCAGGGCCCCATTCCCATTTAAGAGATGACTTCAGCTTTTGTGAGGGTGGAGCAAGGGTGGAATTGAGTGGACTTGGCTGGAAGCTGGACGACAGATGATAGTGGCCTGGACAGTGGTGCCTGGACAGTGGCCTGGAAGAGAGGCCAGGTGGGTGTATGTGGGACGCGGACAGGAAGTGAGGTGAAAGGCCCCTGAAAAGCATGGTTAAGAGGGGGGTGCTCGTTGGGGCCTGTGAGGTTAGTGGGGGGCTTGGGACTTTTTAAGGTGTGCAATGTTGGTGCACATTTCCATGCTGCTGTTAGAACTTCATATTATATAGTATGAGTGTCGTCACGTGAGAGTGACCATTAAAGGAGAGGAATTTGAGGAAGCCCAAGGAGTACCAAGTGGGGAGCACGTGAAGGAAGGACATCAGGGTGAGGACAGCCACTTGAGGGAGGCCCTGGGCAGGCTGTGTGTTGCATATGAGCGTGCAAATCCAGCAAGCATGTGCAGTGCACCATGTTCAAGAGCCTGCAGGGGCCTGGTCTGTCTGAAGGGGGTGCGCAGTTGAGGTCAGATAGAAGTCTTCACATCTGGAAAGTCTTTACTGGCGTTGGAAGACTGGAATGGACTGAAATCTGGAGTGAGCTGGGGCAGAAGCCAGCTGGGAACCAGCACCATAATCTGGCTGGTATGAGGACCGGACTGAGGACAGATGGGGGAGGAGACATGGCTGTGTGGGACAAGAGTGGTGGCCGTGGTGACTCGCAGTTTGTCCTGTGCAGTGTTGATGTCGGCAGCTCTATGTCCTCTGGTCATTGTTCCTGGAGTTCGTGATGCTGACTGATCAGGAAAGAGACAGAAGAGGAAGGCGTCCATGGAGATGTAAGGAAGGCTCCCTCTGTCCAGGAGGTGCTGGTCTGGAATCCCCCTGCCATCCCCAGGACAACATTGGGACACTGCTACTCAAAGATGCCCAGATGTGGGCATCTGTCGCTTTGGGACCACAGGAGGTTTGCTTGAGTTCATACTGTGTATTACTAATCTGGGATTGAACTGAGAAAGCATGAGGGGAAGTAATAGGAAGAGGATGGGGAATAAATGAATGGCAGTTCCCAAAGGAAACTATGCTGTATCATCGGATCCTGATACTTGTGGTCCACTTAGTCTCTTATCTGTACTATCAAGATAAAAGTACAACCCAGGATTGATGTGCAGTGTTGTTTAGAGTTACTGTAGCTGAAACAGTGAAAAATTTTGTGCAATAAAAATGAACAAGAAGGCATACATCAGTATTAATTACCATAATTATTATTTTTTCTACCTGTACTCATACTATCCTGGCTATACTATTAACTAAATGATATTGACATGTACACACACTTAATTACACCTTTCCTAAGAGTCTAAAGTTTGTCTTTGTGTTTGCCCCTTTCTGAGCACAGCGAGATCTGTGCCTTCAGGCCCCACAGCGGTCTTCTTCCTCACTCTTCTCCTGTCTGAGGCCCCAGACTTGCTGGGTCGGAGTCCACCCTAAGACCACCCCTCAGTCATCTGAGCCACAGCCACAGTCTCCGAAACGAGGTGTCAGGACTTAGGGGAACCGAGAGGTTGTGCGGTGGGCCATGGCTGTGCTTTCTTGGGTTTGTTTCCAGCCGGGTTTGGTTCCCTTCCTCCTGGACAAGGTCCTCCATAAAGACCAGTGGGAAACCATGATCCTGTATATTCAAAAGCCCTCGGTGGTTTTCTTTAGCATGGCATTCTAGGGTCGGTATTTCCTCTTACCCTCTGAAGGTTTTCATCCACTCACTGGACATGCAGTTTGCTGAGCTCCTGCCGTGCCCAGTTGTCCCAGCTGTAGGGCCCCATGGTGACAGACAGGATCCTGCCTTCTCCTCCTCCTCTTCTTCCTCCTCCTCCTCCTCCTGGGGGTATGCTCTTTACAGAAGGATGAGAAAACATTGTCTTGTACCTGCCTGGCAAGCACAAGATTCTGAGTTCAATCTGGAAAATTTTGCTGGAAAAAAAACCCAGCAAATACAACAGCATTGGAAAACAGTTATTACAGTAAAAGTATATTGCCATGTTTAAAAGTTTTGGATGACTGTCTTGTTTATATTTTAATTGAAGTCCCTTACCCTTCAAAACTGTTCTTTCTTTAGCATTTAATCTCATATGTCCTAGAATTTTACATTGTGTCCCCTAAATGGGAGTTTGTCTTTTGCTCTGTCTTTTCTTACCCCCTGTCTAGTCAGTGACTCTGGTTGCCTCCAGCTGGAGCCTGCAGTTGAAGCCTGGAATTACCTCTTATACCAAGCAGGCCAAGCTATAAAACCACCAAAGGTGTGGCTTGGTCTGGTCAGGGGCTGCTTTTAGTATTTCTTGCCCTTTAAAAGTCAAACTCTCAGGTACTGCACATTAAAAAGTAACTTGGAGAAGAATCACAGCTCCACACAGAATACTGATCTGTGCCCACTCGCGGAAGGTTTCTGACACCCACAACCCCTTTTCCAGCCCTCTACACCTTGTCCATGTCTTCATTCAGTTCTGTACTCTTTGGAATCAGCATCAGATCACAAGCTAAGACCAGTCTCAAAAAGTGTGTCCACTCCAGGTGCCAGCTGCACATTTGGAGTCACTAGGTGGAGCCAGCCCACATCTGCTGTGAGTTCCAGCTCAGCTGCCTCTTTCCAGAATGGCTGCGGCCAATTGCCTTCTCTTGGGGACACCTGAGCCCGAATAACTCACCAGCCTCTGTACTCTCAAGCATCTCCTGCTCTGTTCCATGTGTGCGTTTCTCCGTGGTGACCCTGGGGAGGCAGTAGTCACTGTGTTCCTGCATGTTTGAGCCGCCCTCCCCACATCACAAGCTGGGGTCAGGGAGAAGGAGCTGCTTGCTGCTCCCTCTTCTGCAGCCCGAGTCCTCTTTTCTCTCTCATGCGCCCCAATCCTTGCTTCAGGTCCTTGCTGAGTCCTGGAGACCCACGTCTCCCTCGTGTCCCTCACATGGCTTGTTACAGTGTCTGGATTCAGAATTTTAAAATTTAAGCATTTGTGTTTTCAGATCACCGTTTCTTGATCAATATTTATGGAAATTTCTGTGAAATAAAAATGTGATGGTGTGTATGTATCTGTCTTATTTACTGGCTTTGGCACCATGTGACTCTGACTCTTCCTCAAAGTCAAAATGACCCCTATGTTTTATGTTGACGCAGGCTGTGGCAGTAGCCACAGCAGCACAACTGAAGACCCTCAGGAAAGAGGACCCCAGAGCCACTGCAGAGCGACAGGAACGGTTGGACGAGGGTACTCAAAGCCATGGGGAGAGGGATTTTGAGTTAGATTCATGGCAATGTTCCTTTACTGTAATAATTCCCTTTTAAAAGTTTATTGTTGATATATTTTTTATCACACCATGTATACGGGAAATTGAATTTTTATAATTTTTGTTGTGCATGTCATAAAAAATTAAAAAGAATCTTCTATATTACAGCTTTCCCACTCTTAACTAAAATCTCTTTTACAGATTTTGTGTGTGAAAGTGTGTAGAACTCCAAAATACCCCCAGTCACGCCTCTCCAGCACCACAGTGCCCTCTGATGGTAAGTTTTTCTGTTGTGACTTGACTTGAATACTAACACATCTCTGTTCTTCCTGATAACCCTGCAAAGACGCTGAGCAGATCCTCACGGTACGGTGTAGCACAGGCTGTAATAAGTGTCCTAAGGTGGTGGGACCCACGTGAACTGAGAAGACTGCAGGCCCTATGGAGCAGTCTAGGTGCTCAGAGAGCTGAAGACTCTGTGACAAAGTGTTCTTCTTAGAATCCTTAAAGATTCTTAACTACTTCCATTCCTATGTTTTGTTTTCCTCAGCAGAAGTAATAGTGAGTTATCGACATGGGCTTCCCTTGATAACGCTTACTCTGCCGTCCAGAAAAGAGCGCTGTCGATTCGTGGTCAGACCCATGTTGTCGACAGTTGCATCCTTCCTTCGAGAACTGCACCACGAAGATCAAGGTATCAAGACAGCAGCCGTCTTCACTGCAGGTAGGTGTGTGTGTGTGTGCTTATGTGTGCAAACCTGTGTGACTTACAACTTAGTCCAGAGGCCACTCCTTCTGGACCTTCTGTTTGATTCTTTTTTCAATAAAGAATTGCTTTCTATAATTTATTTCATAATAAGCATCTGTCCTTCATGGTGCACATCAGTATGATTACAGAAGAGTAGCTCTGTTGATTGAAAACATCAGTTGGATGAGTTGAATGTAAGTGTCAGGTGCTTCACCTAGGAGGTCAGAAGGCTCAGTGTTCACAGCTGATGGGCATTTGCTGTGACAGGGAGTGTGAAGCCCTGGACCAGAAAAGCCTGGTCGCTGTGGACAAGAACTTGGGGAGCAGAGTCCGAGAGTCAGTTCAAGGTGGCAGCACACAGTTCCCTGTGGACTCCTGGAGCCCTGTGTCTCAGGTGGTGCAAATCCTGGATCAGGATTCAGGTCGGGAAGTGGAGGCTTTTGTGCTGACAGAACACAGGTGGCCTCATCCAGGCCAGGATGAGCCTCTCAACCTCACACCCAGAGCTCGTGTACATCCTCGGCACCCACATGGCAGGACCTGGGATGTGAGACTTCGTACACCACTCTGTTCTGTCTGTTTATAGTGTTGGGAGGCTGTGTGGGGACACAGCAGAGGTCCTCAGGGGCAGCCACAGTAGGCTCCATCAAGCTGGGCCCTCACAGCCCCCTGAGGATGGCCTCACTGAGGAGCACTCACCTCCCTGAGTCTGTAACCTCGGCGCAATGTCATCAGGCACATTTACTGGCTTCCAGTCCAGCTGTGTGTGTGGCCGAGGGTGCCCTACTGCTGCATTGGCCCACAGGGTGGCACTTACAGCGAGGGAGAGATGCCAAGACAGTGCTGACTAAGCTTGAGGAGCTGTCCAGGTGATTGTTGCCTCTGCGCTCTCAGCTCTGAGGGAGCGACTTGCTTGTGCCGAGAATGTTCTTACCGCTGTGCAAACCAGAGTGTGCATCATGTTGTGTCTTTCAGATGGTAGTGAGATTTCAGCTTCAACCGTGATGGATGTTTTGCTGAGAAAAGGTTTCAAGCTTGTCATTAACGAAACAGCCTATGTTGTCCAGTGTCCCGAGCAAGGTGAGAAGCACCACTGTCCGGCTGCTTTAACTGTAGTGACTCTTGGTGGGTGTTTCCAGAGAGCAGAGCAGGCCTGTTTGGGAACCAAGTTCTCAGGATGTCTCCTTCCCCTTCTCTGTCCTCCTCTTCCTCCCCTATATCTCTTGTCCTTCTCCTTCCTCTCCCTGTTATCCTCTTTCTGTCCTTTGTTATGAGCACGTGTCTGTGAAACATAAGCACCTTCATCCCGGGGAGTTGGTCCACGCACATAGCACTTCATTCTCTCTCCATTCCCTTCCCTCACCCTTCTCTCCAACTCTGTCTCCTTCCATCTGGCAAATATCCGGCTCCCTGTTCCCCATTATCTATATTGCCTTTTGCTTTTTTTTTTTTTTTTTTGAGACAGGGTCTCGCTCTGTGGTTCAGGCTGGCCCTCAGCTCAGCCTCCACTCACATCACAGAATCCTCCTGCCTCTGCCTCCCGAGTGCTGGGATTACAGGCGTGAGCCACCACGCCCAGCACTGTGGTATGTGGTACTGGTTGCTGCTGGGTGTGAGTCTCCATGCCCAGTATTGTATGTGGTTACTGGGGATCGAACCCTGGTCCTTGCGCTTGTAAGACAGGCGCCGGAACCACTGAGCTAACTCCCTGGCCCTATCTTTTGCTCTTTGAGTCATTTCTGTCCTCGGGAACAGCAGCTTTTTCCTTATAGGAAGCAGGACAGTTTTCCTCTGATTTTCCCTCCGCACTGGTGGAGCTTCCACAGAAAATACTCGGGAAAGTTGGGCCCAGCCCGAAGTGTGGGCTGGGCTCTTCCGTCTCCAGGAATCTCAGTGCTGGTGTGGTGCTCAAGCCTGTCCCTGGTCCTCAGGCCTTCTGCTCCTGTACATCCTGGCTCTCCACGGCCTTCTCTCCTGTCTGGGGACTGTGGTTTGCCTCGTGACCATGGTCCTCTTGTCGATGTAAATGGTTGGTTTTCAGTTTGTTCAGCTATTTAGTCGCGGCTAGGATGCAGTGAGGGCTTTCAAGGTCCTTACATGCCAAGTCAAGAAGTCCCAACTTAAAGACAGGTTTCCTTTTGACTTTGCTGTAGGTTGAGCACCCTTAGTACACAGATCTAGACTCTGGCATACTCCAAAATCCTTCTGTTTGAGAGCTGATATTACACAGGCCTGCCAGAATGGGTTGCAGTCGGAATGCAGATAGACAAAACTACTAGCTCAGTGTTAGAACACTTTCCTGCATGAGGCCTGGATGTCCTGTTATGTCTGTGCAAATATTCCAGACCCCCAAAAGAATCTTAAATTTGAAATACTTCTATGCTCAGCTGTTTTGAGTTTCTTGTTTGTCTGGCTTTGGAGCTTTCATTGTTTGCTTTTTGGGACAGGGTCTCAATGTAGAGTCCAGGTTGACCTTGAACCCACTATATAGCCCCACATGGTGTCAAAGTCACTAGTCCTCCTGCCTCAGCTTCCCGATGGCTGGGGATTACAAGTGTATTTCACCACATCTGGCTTGCTTCCAAGCATTTGAATAGGGATGCTCAAGCTGAATCAGTTAATGATTAACAGTATGCTTTCAGAAACCTCTCAGGTGTCATTACTTAAAGCATTCTTCTCTCCCCTCTGATCTCATTTCCCATTTTGCATTTATGTCACATGTTCTCAACCATTCTCTGGTTTCCTGTAGTCTTTATTCTCTGTAATTTTCAGGTTGCAGAGATTTAGCTGGCATGTCCTCAAGTTCACCAGCCCCTTCCTTCCTTTGTCTGTTCCATGAACGAGCCTATCAGAGACATCGTTCTAGCTGGGCATGGTGGGAAATCCGTGCAATTCCAGCTTCTTGAGAGGCTGAGGCAGGAGGATCACAGGTTCTGAGTGAGCCAAGGCAACGTAGTGAGACATGAAACAATAAAGTGGAAAGGGCCAAGTGCGTGAAGCTGAAATATTGATTATGCCACAGGTATGCTATAAGCAGTGCCAGCTGTAGAGAATCAACCTGCAAGTGGCTCATTTTAAGGAGCAAGGCTGACTGAAACTTACGTGGCTTGTGGAAGCACCGTATAAGCTCTCTGGTAGCTCACCGGTCAGCATGACCCTCCCGCGAACAGTCAGCTGAGGCCAGAGAAACAGTCTGTGGAGCTGTGGGGCTCACTGTGAGATAACACAGTGGCTGAGGTCGCAGTCATTCACACCTAAATTCCATTCCCACCACTAAACCTTAGTGAGGAGGATGAAGTTCTAGTGACAGCCCTGTTCTGTTCCTAATTTGATAATGCTTTGTCTTTTCCTTTAGGAGCCTTTGCGTGCATTAGTATCCATAGCAACTGTACAGGCACAGGTCCCTGCACTTAGTCCCATCCTCACACATAGTTCTCCTTCACCCTGATCTGATTACCATTAAAATCCAGTGAGTTGGACTGATCAGGCTCTTGGTGGTTACTCAGCACTGGCCAACCTGCTCCCTACTTTTTTTTTCTTTTAGACAGGGTCTCACTTTGTAGTTCAGGCTGGTCCTGAACTCAGCCTTGAATGCAGCAGTCCTCCTGCCTCTGCCTCCAAGGGCTGGGATTACAGGCGTGAGCCACCATGCCTGGCACCCCTACTTTTTTCTTTAATTCTATCTTTGAGTCTGTCTTCTACCCTGTGTCATACACTGCAAGAGACTAGAACCTACTGCACGTGTCTTTAGTGCACAGCCTTGCCTTCCTCCCTGTACTTTATTGACTGCAACTTGCTGGTAGAAAGCAGCTTATACTGGATCAGCTTTTCCACATGTGTTCCATATCATTTACCTGAGTGTATACCGGCTTCCCTCACTGCATCCAGGAGTAGCTGTGGGAGAGAAGGCTGGGGACAGGGAGTACACTCTGGGGTGAACGCCCAGTTACCAGAGGCTGATGGAGAGAAAGCAGGGAGTATGCTCTGGGATGAACTTGGGTGTAAGAATGGCTGTAGACTCGTGTGGTACAAGGTCAGCTGAGGTGGTCATCTGAATTCAATTTGATGGATATTTCTCTGACTCTTCCTATAAATCTTGCTGTTTTACTTTTTTGGAGACAGGATCTCACTGTGTAGCTCTGGCTGGCCTTGAACTCGCAGGATCCACTGCCTCAGCCTTCTGAGCACTGAGATGACAGGCACGCGCCACCACCAGATAGACTTGGAGGAAAGTGTGACTGCTTCTGCTCACTTGTCTTTTCTTTTCGTTCTTTTTCTTTTTCTTTTTCTTTTTTTTTTTCTTTTTTGAGACAGGGTCTCTCTTTATAGTTCAGGCTGGCCCTGAGCTCAGCCTCAAACTCACATCACAGCAATCCTCCTGCCTCTGCCTCCCTAGTGCTGGGATTACAGGCGTGAGCCACCATGCCCAGCACTGTGGTATGCGGTACTGATTGCTGCTGGGCATGAATCCCCACATCCAGTATTGTATGTGGTTACCGGGAGATAGAACCCTGGGTCCTTGCGCTTACAAGACAGCCGCCGAACCACTGAGCTAACTCCCCGGCCCTCCCTCGTCTTTTCTCAGAGAAGCCAAGCAGGGAGGCCTCGCGGGAGATGGAGAATGTGCACTCCTTGGTGCACAGGCTGTTCGCTGTACTGCACCAGGAGGAGCTGCAGAAGGAGACGGAGCACCGCTTGCTGGTGAGGATTGGCCACCTGGAGGCGCAGCTGCAGCCCCTCGAGCAGGTGAGGTCTTCAGCCAGGTACCAAGGTCATGCCCAGGTGTGTTTTGTGCCTCTGGGCGTCCTCCTGATGCCTGTCCGGGCTCATTTTCACTGAATCCTCCTCTTCAGCTGAGGCAGAGCCTTGTGCTGGATCTGCGCGGGAGCCTCTGGCCAGGCCCTGAGCCCTGCTCCATCCATGCTGCGAGCAGAATCCTGAGTTCCTCAGCACTGGAGATGAAATAACTGGCATGCTGGGGCATGAGGGGTGGATTCTCTTTAGGGAAAAAACATATCTGTCAAGCCTGTATTCAGATTTGTGTTTATTTAAGAATAGCTGGAGGGTATATATATATATATATTTTTTTTTTTTTTAAAGGTTTTTTGAGACAGGGTCTCGCTTTATGGTTCAGGCTGGCCTTGAGTTCAGCCACAAACTCACATCACAGCAATCGTCCTGCCTCTGCCTCCTGAGCGCTGGGATTACAGGCGTGAGCCCCCACGCCCGGCACTGTGGTATGTGGTACTGGTTGCTGCTGGGTGGGAGTCTCCACGCCCAGTATTGTTATGTGGTTACCGGGATTGAACCCAGGTCCTCGCACTTGTAAGAAAGTGCCGGAACCACTCTTTCTCCCCCGGCCCCTGAAGGGTATATATTTATCTCTATATATGAATGGAAAGTTTTTGAAGATATTGGGGAAGGCTTTTTGAGACTGGGTTTTACTATGTAGTTCAGTCTGGCCTTAGATAGTCCTATGGCCTCTGCCTCCTAGGGACTAGGATTACAGGCATGTGCCACCATGCTCATGTTTAAAATGCAACTTCTAGGCCAGGGATTTAGCTCAGTGGTTCCAGCACCTGCCTTGCAAGTACAAGAGCCTGGGTTCAATTCCAGTAACCACATAGAGCAATACTGGGTGTGGTGACTCACACCCACCAGCAATCAGTACCACATACCACAGTGCCAGATGGATGTGGTGGCTCACGCCTATAACCCAGCACTTGGGAGGCAGAGGCAAGAGGACTGCTGTGAGTTTGAGGCTGAGTTCAGGACTAGCCTGAACTGTAAAGCAAGACCCTGTCTCAGAAAAATAAAGTAAAGCAAAATAAAATAAATAAAAATTAAAATAATGCAATTTCTAATAGTGATCACTTCTGAAGGGTTTTTAAGAATGGTAGAGAGGGACTTTGGTTAATTTTTTTCTGCATTAGTTAACCTATTTTGATTGTTCTTTGAGGTTTTTTTATTCTTAATTTTTAAAAATTTTTTTGGTACCAGGGATCAAACTCAGAACCTTGCACTTACCAGGTAGGTGCAGTGCCACTGAGCTACTCCCTTTCTTTTCTTTTCTTTCTTTAGAAAGTTTTGTGTATCTGTTTATTTATTTTGGTTTTTTTCTTTTCTTTCTTTTTTTTTTTTTTTAGACTGGATCTACCTCTGTAGTTCAGGATGACCCTGAACTCACTAGCCCAGGCTGGGCTCAAACTCGAGGCACTCCTCCTGCAATTGCTGTGCTTAAAGGCATGTGATACCATGCCTCAGCAGTTGTCTTTGATTTTTAACAAACTGATGTACACTTGGATTAAAATTTTAAAAATGTTTCAGATTCGAGCATCTAGCACACAGCCCATTTTTCTCTTGCCCACCACTCGCATCACAATACCACTCATGCCCCTGAAGCACAGCTGCTTTTCTCTGTGCCTGTTTTACTGCTTTTTCCTAGAGGTCTTTCCCTGTGGACACACTGCATCTCAGCTTTCCAGTTGCAGCAAGCACTCTTTCTCCTCAGTGACTCTGTAGTGAGATGTAGGTGTAGGAGAATTCCATGGGGGCACTTAGCTTCCCAGGGTGACTTCATCCTTATACACCCTTTATACTAGGTTTTTTTATTTATTTTTTGAGCAAGTAAAAACCTTTTTAACTTAAAAAAGGTTTATGTCACCTAATTTGGAAATGAGTCTCATGTATGTTCCATAAATTGTTTTTCCACACAACTGACCTCTTTAATGCTGATATGCTGCCTCAAAGGTAACTTTTCTTCCTGCTTTTTCTTCTCTCCTTAAGTAGGTGCACTTGTAAACTGTCTGGTTTTGATTTCACCTTAAAGCAGGCTCTCACTGTATATTCCAAGCTGGCCTTGAACTTGGGCAAGCAACCTTCCTGGCTCAGCCTCACAGGTCTGGGATTACAGGAAAGAACTGACTCAGAGGTTCTCCCTTTTGTAGGTGAAAGCTAGAATTGAGGCTCGTGCTGAGGCCAATACCAGCAGGCTGCTGTGGGCTGGCCTAGCACTTCTGTCCAGCCAGGGGGGCGCTCTGGCCTGGCTCACCTGGTGGGTGTACTCCTGGGACCTCATGGAGCCCGTCACCTACTTCCTCACCTTTGCAAACTCCATGGTTTTCTTCACGTACTTTATAGTCACACGGCAGGTGAGTCATCACTTGGTAGAAACCTCTTTGCTGGGAATTTCGTTTTCACGTCAAGCAGCAGGACCTTTGTGTTGGCTGAGCTGCTGTTGTGGTGTCTGTGAACTTGTGATTCATATGTTGTCTGTCCCAGGCTGGATAGACCCAGTTCAGTGCCCTGCATCCAACCTTTGCTGAAGAATAATTAGAACAATGCACCAAGTCCTCCACCGGCACATACTTGTGGAGTTGAGGTCCTCTGGGCCACCATTTATGAATCAACTGAATTGCCACTGCGAGACACCCCGCACCTTACACGCTGGTTCGCAGCCACTCACCCACACCGCCCTCTTCCTCTTTCTAATCCACCTCCCATCCATGTCATTTCTTCTCGGGTCAGCTCTGGTTGGCCTGCGTGGCCACCACAGATGTTTACTCAGTGTTTGTCATGTGCGGCTGCCACCTGCTTTCCCGTAGGGGCAGCTGTTCTTCCAAACATGTTGATTTCTTCTCTTTCTTTAGAACTGCACTTACCCCATTGCTAGGAGAAGACAGCTTCTTCACCTCTTCTATAAGCAGTCAGAGCACCAACATTTCAATGTGCAGCAGTACAGCGAGTTCAAGGACCAGCTGGCCAAGGTACGTTGGGCTTCTGCTGCAGCTGCTTCGCCTTGGGAGAGAAGCCGGGTCGGGTGAAGAGCTGGAGGGTTTCCTCCTAGACTGTGCCTCGGCTGTGCACAGTTCTCTGCATTGTCAGACTGTGCAGCAGAACACGGTACTACGCCCCTACCTCAGGATGAAGCTTGTTTTGGGTTCTCTGTAAGGGATTTTCTTTGTTCTTTTTGCTCATTGTTTGGAACTGAAAACGGAGCCCCCGGCCTTCACCTGGACCCATATGCCCAGTCCGTTAAGAGCTTTTATTTAACTAGAGTCTCACTTAGCTGCCCAGAGTGGTCACTGACTCTTACCCCACTCCTGCCTCAGCCTCCCAGAGTGCGGGAGTGACAGTGTGCCTCACCACCCAGGGCCAAGGAAGCCTTTCTCAGAGAGGTTGAGGAAGAAGAAAGCACTTTCATCAAGTGTGCTTATCAGACAGCGAGGCCAACGCCCGGAGGGGAGTTTTCCCTCCATGGTAGTGTTTCTTGGCCTTGAGGCCGAAAGACCCAGACCTCCTCCCTCGTCCAGGTGAAGGGGACTCAGCTCTGAGAGGCCCCGACCCACGTGCACAGGAAGTGGGGGCCATGATCAGAGCAGGGGCTTCGCTGCAGTCCGACCACTTCCAACCTGTCCAAGTGTGGAGCTTTTCCCCGTGTGTGAGGCAGTGATTGGCCCTAGGCTCCTGACAGACACATGAACCTAGTCCAGATGGTGTTCTCTCTGAATAGTTACTTTTCGTAATTTGTTCACCAAAATCTTCTGGTAAAAGTATACCACACGGCTCGATGAATGTACATTTAACAGTAATTATGTGTACGTTAGGAACTCTGAAGTTACAGAAATGATTAGAGATCATTTAATCACAACCTTAATTGAAGAACTTTTAAAATCATTTATTACATATAATCATCAAGTAGGAAAATTTTCCTCCTTTGTGTTTCTAATTTTGTGGAATCCTTTACATTTGAGTGAGACAAGGATAAAAACGTCGCTCCTGTGTGTTACAGGGCAGCCACTGAAGTTTAAGGCCATGTCCGTGAAGTGCGATTGGTCTTTAAGGTAATGAAGTAGAGGCAGAAAGCAAACTGGTAGGTTATGGAGGTTTTGTAAAGAATATGAATTGGAGAATCCATCCATCCTGAAAGGGATAAACTCATTTTGGTTAAATCATGTTCATCTTTCCCAAAGGGTCTAGATAAAGTTGAGATAATTTAGGCATTTACTACTGGGCTAATGTTTGCTGCCCTAGTTTTATCGAATTCCTCTCAAACAATAATGCAGGTTTCTCAGTTCTGGTTTTCTTTCCCCAACAGGCTAAAGAGTCCCTGAGACTCATCCGCCACTCAACGTACCTGAGGCTGCCGGTAGAAGAACTCAAGGAGAAGAATTAGCTTTTGTGCGAATTTGGGAGTTTTTCATGGAATTCTGATTTCATAACATGCGAATGGGACATTATTGTGTCTCCTGGTTCCTTTGAGTTTGACTGTTGGAGACTTTTGTAGAAACTGCAGGCCTGTTTTTTCTATCAAAGGATAGAAACAGGAGCATCTCTGTCTTAGTCTGCAGTCCATCCTGGGCGACCCCTCCTGAGTAATGAGAAAGGCCAGCTCAGTTTCAATTCGGGAAACAGAGCTACAGGCCAGGGTGGCTTCTCAGTAGCTGAGGACATTCTGATTCCCCTATTCTCCGCTCCTCTTCTCCCATCCCTCATCCGCCTCTGCCCCTTAAGACAGCCAATGCCAGATGGTGAGCCTTTGGACCCAGCCAGAAAGTTTTATTTTTATTTGTTTATTTTATTTAACATTTTTTTCGATCAAACTTGAGGGAGCCAGTAAGTTTAAAGGACCCCTCCTGTGTGTGGGAGCCCCAAACGTTGCTTCCCCGGCGCCCTGTGCACTTGCTTCCTCGTGTCTGAGCATGTTCGAGCCCTTCTGCAGAAGGTTCTCTTGCTCACTGAGTGCATTGCTTCTGGCCCAGTGACTTGAGTCCAGGGTCATTTCTAACAGTCGTTAATAAGCTGAGGTACAACAGAGGCGCACTTTAGCGATTCCCCTTGTGATTCTCAGCATGCAGGTTTGGTGGCTTGTTCCTATAGACACAGTCAGGGGCTCCATCCCCACTTGCCCACCTCAGGCCAAGGTGAGGAGCCTGGCATTGCCCACCTCACCCTGGGGCTGCGTGTGGAGTCATACAGGTATTCACGTCTTTCTTCAGGAAGTATTTCTTCATCATCAATAAAAAGTCCTGGGCCACCATGTGAAGCTGCTCCTGTGAGCTCAGGTCCACGTTGCCCTTGTCCAGACTGAAGCACGTGAGCATGTTCATTGCAATGGGGATCCACAGTGTTAGTCAGATTTATCTGTGGTATTAAAAGAATTAAAGCTTGTAGGAGAGCAGCTTGAAACCGCTCTGAGTGGGCCTTCAATATTCCTGACCTGGCTTTTAATTTGCTCTTGATTGAGATTGTGAGTCACTCCAAGGTGCATGTGTGAATTGCTGACTTGATCTTTCGGCTGTGCCCAGAGACAGGCTGCCATTTGCCAACAGTCACAACCGAGGTCGTAATGATTGATGAGTTTGTGGCATCTCTTTAGGAAGGAAACAAGGTATCTGAGGAATTATCACTATGCAGCCATTCTGTACGGTAAAACATTAGTGAGATAGTGCAGGAGACTTGATAGCTATGATTTGCCAGATAATAAAAGTTCCTTGTTGACTGTGACCTTCAGGCCACCCCTCTTTCATCCCCTTGGCTGATCCTGGCTGTGGCCCACTCTGTACCTGCATGGGTTTCGCTCTCTGAAGTCTCTTCATACAGTTGGGGTCCCTGGCTCAACTCAGGCCCCCTCTTCCTCCTCAGAAACTTTCCTATCAATAAATATCTTCCTACCCTTCACCTCCCCTGCTCCTAGAATTCATTCTTCAATTTTGAGAAAACAAGAGCTCAGCATGTCACAGCTTATGGTTTGGGAGATATAATATTTTTTGTTTCATCTTTGGTTATATTTCCTGTAATATGTTGAAGGTCACAATGAGATAGTAATTCACAAGAGATAAAACTTTGCTTTTATTTCCTTATTGCTGAATTATATTTGGTAACCAGAATTATCATTATTGTCATTGGTTGTGCCTTTTGTAAATTAATTTATGCTTTGAGTTATTATAGTCTTCTTTTTAAAATGATTGTGTTTCTTTAAAGGGATATTTTACTTCTGTAGACGAGGTTTTATGTTTCTATTCTATACTGATTGCTTGATTGACTTGTTAGACATTACTAAGGAAAAGCAGTATTAATATGACATCTAGCGATGGCAGTGACAATTGCAAGTAAATTTTTAAAATATAAAGATAGGTCTCTATAAAATCTGTTCAGAGATAGACTTCCCTGTCCCAAAAGTCACAACTGATCCATGAATTGGTGAGGTCACCTGTAGCAAGGAAAGACTGTAGGTGGGGAATTAATGGCTCTGCTACCATTCTCCAAGATGAAACATTACCAGTATAATGCTGAACACTGTTAACTGTAACTTACAAGATAACAGGAGCCTTTCGGGCTGAGACTTCACAGAACACAGTTACTCCATTTCCAAGCATGGCTCTTTTGTGCATCCGCTCTGCTGTCCCCTCTATCCGCATCCTGCTTACTTGCTGTGCTGTGGAGCCTCAGACACTGACCCAGAGCCCATGGTCTCGGCCCGGACACAGCTAAAGGGGTTTGAGGGGGTGGAGCTTTAGCGAAGAGAGGGCTGAAGACCAACCCCTGCCCCAAATGAGTACTGCTCCTTCTTTGTTTTTTCTTTTTCTTTGTATATTACTCTTTCAACCTTTGCTATCCCCCTCAACCCGTGACCAGACATCTCTTGTTGGTTGGTCAGGCTGCCAACCTGACCACCAGTTGAGAGTCACATGTACAGGTCTGTGAGGAGATAGTGGTCGTGGAACTTGACAGGGAGCCCATAGGTGCAAGGTGTCCACCTTGCAGAGGGGAGGACTGTTGCATTCTGCGTTGCATCCTCAGAATGCCAGAAAAGAGCACAGAAAGGGTGATTTTTTTAAAAAGTTTGGCTAAATAGGGGCTGGGGAGTTAGCGCAGTGGTTCTGGCGCCTGCCTTGCAGGCTCAGGGACCCGGGTTCAATTCCCCGGTAATCATATACAATACTGGGTGTGGAGACTCACGCCCAGCAGCAACCAGTACCACATACCACAGTGCCGGGCGTGGTGGCTCACGCCTGTAATCCCAGCACTCTGGAGGCAGAGGCAAGAGGATTGCTGTGATGTGAATTTGAGGCTGAGGTCAGAGCCAGCCTGAACCACAAAGCAGGACCCTGTCTCAAAAAACCTAAAAAAACCCCGACTGAGCTCAGGGCCAGCCTGAACTACAAAGCGAGACCCTGTCTCAAAAAAAAAAAAAAAAAGTTTGGCTAAATAGTAAAGTCATACAATAACTAATTTATTCATATGTAAATGAGATAGTAAACATAAACTGTCAGTAAAGGATGTCCAGAAACCAATATAAATTAGAAAAATTTGATACATCGTGATTTTGAAATATGCTTATTAAAGAGAAATTAAGGTCTAATTCTTGGATTTCAGATTTTTCAAAACATTATAAAGTAAGCTTTTATATAAAAAAACAGCACAGAGTACATGTTAAATCAGCTAGATATTTTGGGACATGTAATTAACACAAAATAATCACTAAATGTTTGTAGGCTTTTATGTAATTTCCTGAGTATTTTTCAAGCCTTTTAAACATGAAAATATAGAAAAACAAACAAGAAAACATTTCTCCACTGAGGATGCCAGCCAGGCAGGTCCCACACAGCTCAACCTCACAGGGAAACTGAAGCTGGGGCTGTCAGTTTCATGGGGAAAGGAAGGACATGGGCTACATATTGATGATGCCATCCCTAGCTGCTGGCTTCGGCGCGAAGTGCAGCTTTTTCGTCAGCATGGAGGAGAAGCACGGAATCTGCTTCTTGCCTATGGCACTAGAGTCTTTGCAGACCCCCACACGGCGCTGGGAAACCATCCTGTTCACCAGTGTAAGCAGCTCTGTGAACTCCAGCGTGGAGCCATATCTCTTCAACATCTCACACAAATCTTGGATGTACCATGAGCCAAACACTGTCTCTCGGTGCGAATAATATCCTAAAGACAAGAGAAATAATAAGGAACTATAATTTTCCAGCTTTCTGTTTTTTCTTTTTCTGAGATAGGGTCTTGCTATGCAGTGTAGGACAGCTCTGAGCTAACTATATAGCCCAGGCTGGCCTGGAATTCATGACAATCTTCCTGCCTCAGCCTCCTCAGTGCTGGGATTACAGATGTGTGAAGCAATGCTTTTTCTAAGGTCTTCTAACTTCTCACTCTGTGCCCTATGACTAAGGAAACCAATGGCAGACTGTGACTTTTGCTGACATGCTGATTCAGTCCTAAAAGCCAGGCCCTAGCTCAATGAAAGGTGAAAAACGAGCTGGCAACCCAGCACTCTGGGAGGCTGAGTCAGGAGAGTTGACAGTTTGTCCCAACCCACGGGACTGAGCAACTTAGTGAGACTATGTCTCCAAAAACAAAGAATTTGAATGTCAGAGGAACTCAGGCGAGACATCTGCCTATGTGCACAAGCATGGACTCACCTTGTGCCACCGAGTAGCACATGAGGAAGTCGGCACCGGCCGGGAGGGTGTATACCGTGGCGGCATCCACCTCAGTGACGTTCTCCTCGGTGTCCGGGAAGTGAGAATCCACGGAGTCTGCAGCGATGACCGGGGGATCGAACTGCTGTCCCCGACAGGCCTACAGGGTCAGGAGGGACAAGCACTGTGCTGCCACTTCCCGCCTGACAGAGGATGTTTGGGTCACCCACATTATTTGGGAAGCACATTATACCAGTTCAGAAGACAACACACTCAGTCTTGCAGGGCACAACAGCTGTTGGAACTGTTCCCCACTTACTTTTCCCTTCCTTAATGCTAGAAATGGTGTCCACAAATGGACAGCAGAGTGGATGGAGCAGGAGAACAGGGGTGAGGGGGAGGCAGAGAGCTGCCAGCATCTTAAAACCTATTGTCCCTTGGTGACATTTCTTTCTTTTTTTTTTTTTTTTAGGTTTTTTGAGACAGGGTCTCGCTTTGTGGTTCAGGCTGGCCCTCAGCTCAGC
>PVIR01029832.1:0-20768 GCA_004026965.1 Petromus typicus
AAGATGCTGTAGTTTTGAGAATAGAGGCCTTCACCTCTTTTGTTAGATTGATTACTAGATATTTCAGTTTTTGGGATGTTATTGTGAAAGGAATTGATTCCCTGATTTCTCTTTCTTTGAGTCTATTGTTCATGTATACAAAGGCTATTGACTTTTGAGTGTTGACGTAGGTCATATGTAACTTATGGAAAGATAAAATAGTTCACCCAAAAGTGGTTAGCCACTAACATTTAAAAAAAAATCTCTCAAAGCCCTATGGTTTAGAGTACCTGGACATAGAACATGGTACTATGTAGATTATTTTAAAATTGACATATATTGGGTCAGGGATTTAGCTCAGTGGTTCTGGCATCTGCCTGGAAAATGCAAGGTCCCAAGTTAAATCCTCAGGACCACATACCACAATGCTGGGTGTGGTGGCTCACATCTGTAATCCCAGCATTTGGGAGGCAGAGGCAGGAGGATTGCTAAGAGTTTGAGGCTGTCCTGGGCTATGTAGTGAGTTCCGGGCCAGCTTGAGCTACAAAGTGAGCCCTGTCTCAAAAAAAAATTGACATATATGGTACAGTGATACCTTCATACACGAATAAAATGTATAATGATCAAATCAGAGTAATTAGCATTTCCATTTCCTGAACATTTTCTATTTCTTGTGTTGCAGATCTTTAAACTCTTCTTTTCTAGTTCTTTTAAAAATATATAATTTTTTTTGGTGAACTACAGTATTAGAGTAATGGTTTTTGTAACCTAAGCACTTGTGTTAAATTGACATTATTTTCTCTCTCCTTCCAGTTCTGTTGAAAATATTCTCAACTGCTGGCTGAGCAACAGATATTTTGCTAAAATTCTGGTCTCTTGCACAGTGCATGTGAGAAAGGGGCTGTGAACAGCTGAATCTCAATTGCCTGCTTGACCCAGGCAACTTGGGTTTCCACCCAACTTGGCCACCTCCTGGCTGTGATTTTTAATAAGTAGTCATTACTGGATAGAGGGACAGTATATTTGAAGTCTTCCACTGAAAATATAGGCAGTGGTAATATCCATTAAAATCACCTTGCTGTTGCCTGGGAAGAATGGGAGACGAGGCTTTTAAGTTACCAGTTTACTTTATGCTATTGTTCTTTGGCTTTATAATGGCAGATAGAGCTTACAGAGGCCATTCTGTGGCCTGAGGAAAAAGTCATTCACTAAAAGAAATCGCAAAAGTAGGGTGGTGCCTCAGTCTTCGGCAACACAGCAGTTCTGTGGAGCTTCCTCAAAGACGTGAGGCATGAAATAAGGAAACTCCTCTCAGGTGAGTTAGTACCTGTGACTTGCTGCGGAGTGTGGTAACAACTGAGAAGCTATTCAGGGGCACCTTGGATGCATTAATAGGGGCATCTAAGTGGCACCATCACTTAGTTCCACGAGTGACTGTCATAGTGGACCTGTTGAAGAAAGCCTGGCAGAGCATGGTAGCCTTCAGCCTTTGTCCTGGCTTCTGAGAGCACTAACCCCTGACTCCTCACCCTGCTGTTGCCTCCTAATACGTTTCCATTCCTTGCTGAAGGTGGCTAAAGAAATAAGGATACTGTTAGACATGTATACGACAGGTAATATAATGCATCTTTTCCATAAAAAGAGTCTTTCTTATGTATTGAAATGATACCTTTTCTTGGGATATGTAGCCCAGTCAGTAGGAAATACATTCCCTTCTAGTTGATGACATTAAAATGCAGTGTTCCCATTCACTACATTTATTTTGCATCAGTAGATCTGTCCTATCAGCTCTTTCCTTCCACTGCTGTGCCATGCCAATCACTATTTGACATCCAAGGCACCATTGCGCTGTAGCCCTACATATTTTTTTTTGGGGGGGTGGGAAACGGTAGCTTCTGCCTTGACTCTGTATAACACAAGGCTTTCCTGAAGTATTTCTCTCTTTTGCTTATGCAGCAGTAAAACTTTGCCCAATCCAGACTCTGTTGGTTCCACTTATTGTTTTAGAAATGGTCTGTTTCTTGGTAAGGGTGCACATTAATCTTAGACAAGTGGAGCTTTTAGTATCTGGATGTCTTTAGCTCTTTAATCATTTAATCAAATGGTTGGAGAGAAAATTGATTATACCTTCTAGCTGGGATAAAATTGGGAGTCGTATGGTTTCCTTGTGGGTTTTACTTCCTACAATTGTCTCTTTTCTCTGCATTTTTCACACTTCCATTGTTTATCATCCTGTAAGCATATGTGTTTGCTATATATTTTACTGTAATAAAATAAGAATCAAGTAACTAGATTTCTAATTATTCTTGTTAAAGTTTTTAGAATACTGCATACAACACTTTTTGACTTTTCAGTTTATTATAAAGCTCTAGAAATCTAAACAATCGTATAACAGCATAAATACAGTTATGTAAACTTATTACAAAAGATACCATTCAACAGAACAGAAAGCCCAGAAGTAGACCAGTGAATATATGTCTATTAATATTCAACAATAGTAGTAAAACACACAGAGAATGGATGGTCTTTTCTATAAATGGTATTGGAAAACCTAAAAAGTTGCATGCAAATAGATGAAAAAAAAAAAAGAAATGACATCCTTAGACTCAAACGAGCTCAAATTGGAATAAATATTTAAATGTTAGAAATAAAATCAGTAAGTCCTAGAAGAAAATATGGAAAGAAATCTCCATTTTATTGACTTGCTATTGATTTTTTTTTTCTTTTGGCTAAGGTGCCAAATGAATAGGCAACAAAATTTAAAAATACAGACATGAAGCTGCATGAGGTTAAACAGTTGTACAGCATAGAAAAAAATTAATAAACCCAAAATTAATAAACCACCATCAATATATTGAATATATTGATAATATATATTGAATAATATATTGAATTTGAGAAAAATACTTCAAAAACATAGTTAGAAAGTGGTTATTATTTAGAGCATATGTTAAACATTATTTATATTCTTCTATCTTCTGTGCTAAGTATTCTGTATTTATTTATAATTTTATCTGTATATTCACAGATAATTGTTTTTGAAATTAATATAAGTGATTTATTCACTACTTGTGTACATATTTATTTTTACCAGTAGTTAGCACAATGATTCATGAAAAAAAAAATTTTTTTTTGAGACAGGGTCTCGCTTTGTAGTTCAGGTTGGCTCTGAGCTCAGCTTCAAACTCACATCACAACAATCCTCCTGCCTCTGCCTCCTGAGTGCTGGGATCACAGGCATGACCCACCATACCTGGCACTGTGGTATGTGGTACTGGTTGCTGCTGGGCGTGAGTCTCCATGCCCAGTAATGTATGTGGTTACCGGGGATCGAACCCAGGTCCTTGCGATTACAAGATAGGCACCAAAACCACTGAGCTAAATTCCTGGTCCCTCATGAAAATACATTTATTTTTACTGTTGTATAGTATTTTGTAGTACTGTATTTTTTCAAATGCCACAGTTATTTACTATATTTATTCAGCTTCACTATAGTGTACCACAAAACTTGCATGATGCAATATATTCATGTAAATAGGTGTTGCACAGTGATTGTAACATTTTAATTAACATATCAGCTAGCTCATATTTTGCTATATGGCGAGAGTTTCTTCTAGGGTGTCTGTACTGTTTGTAGCAATGTCTGCTCCAGTTTACGTTTCCAGGAACAGGTTGTATGGCGTTTTTTTCCTTCACATTCTCATCAGTGCTTGACAGCACTTGCCTTTTTAACTCTGCGTGGAAGCTGCTTTCCCATCAAGTTTTTGATGCCCATTTCTCAGATGACTACAGGTACTGACCGTATTTATTTATACTTTTTCTCTATTTCATGTCTTCATTGGAGAAAAGTATATTGAAGTCCTTTACACGTGTTTATTGACTTATTTGCTGTTTTATGATTGAAACTGTCTTTTAAAATACAAAGTAATTGCCCTAAAGTTGTCAAAAGTATTGGTTCTATATTAATGTCCTTTGGTTGGCTAGTTAACCTTCAATAACGTGAACTTTGATCACAATTTTTTTTCTTTTTACAAGTTTTGTTCAGCTTGCATTTAGCTCTTCTTCTTTTTTTGTTTTTTTTTGAGACAGGGTCTTGTGGTACTGATTGCTGCTGGATGTGAGTCTCCACGCCCAGTTTGGTACGTGGTTACTGGGGATCGAACCCTGGTCCTTGCGCTTGCAAGACAGGCGCCGGAACCACTGAGCTAAATCCGCGGCCCGCAGTTAGCTCTTCTTTTTGCTTCTGCTTTTTGTCAATCAATGTGATGTAGAACTATTGGAAAGAACATAATGAACTATCCTGGGACTCCAGTAGAGCCTGTATTTTACCCTACGCCTCCCTATTTTAAGGAGGTTTTTGTATGTGCAATGGGGATTATTGTCACACAAATGTTCAATATGTGATTTTTATACATTTGGTTGAAGTTAATTTTTATGTTGTGGTGAAATCTCCAAGAAGTTGCATTTGGTAAATGCTCAGGTGATGAGAGAATCTTTTTGAGCATGAGAAGAAAGCTGTCGTGGGCCGGGGAGTTAGCTCAGTGGTTCCAGCGCCTGTCTTGCAAGCGCAAGGACCTGGGTTCAATCCCCAGTAACCACATAACAATACTGGGTGTGGAGACCCACACCCAGCATCAATCAGTACCACATACCACAGTGCCGGGCGTGGTGGCTCACGCCTGTAATCCCAGCACTCAGGGGGCAGAGGCAGGAGGACTGCTATGATGTGAGTTGGAGGCTGAGCTCAGGGCCAGCCTGAACCACAAAGGGAGACCTTGTCTCAAAAAACCTAAAAAAAAAAAGAAGAAAGCTGTCGTATAAGCTATAGGTTTCCTGCCTGTCATTTAATAAAATTCTGGAAAAGAAATGCATGGTTTCCTGTGCCTCTGCTGGGGGAAGGGCACTTCAGAATTTCATTCTGGGATTCTCATACCTTCAAGTTGTATCAAGTACTTCCATTTTCATCTTCCCTGATCACTATGGTGGGCAAGGTGCTGAATGCTAGAGGAGAATTAGTGACTTATTTATTTAACCTGTTTTTTTTGTGTGCATGTGTGTGTGTGTGTGGTGATTAAGATATTTTTGAACCCATTTTTTACAAGTCATTTGTATTTATCAGTAAAATGGATCCTTCAAAATAACATTTTAATGATAAATTCAGAATACAATAAATGTATACCAAATAAGGTGAAGAAAAGTAAAATTTATCCTTATTCCTAGTACTGAGAGATAGTCCTGAATTTACTGTATAACCTTATAATGTAATATTGTATAATACACAATAGTATATAATACTATACAGTATTTGGAAAGATGTAATTAATTTCTTGCCCCTTGTTTGAGAGATAGTAAGGATCTTATTAGTCATTATTTTTAATCTACCATTTAAAACATTTTTATTTCTTTAATAAAATCAATACATTAATACATAATTCATACATTAATACATGCTAATGTAAAAAAGTAAAAAATACAGATAATTCCAGTGCAAAAACAACTACTGTTTACATATATTTCATGTCATGCTAGTTTATATACTTTAAATTTTAAAACATGAGTGTACACGAATACTCAACATTTGTATACATTTTCTAAACAAGATTAGAGTTTAAATTCTCTTTATGCATGTGTCTCCATGCAGTTTATATTTATACACATCTAAATCATAGTTTTTCATGGCTACAGAACAATGTCATCATATAGTCTGCCCTGTGTTGAACAGTGGGTCATTTTTATATTTCCATTGTTATATATATCGCCATGGTTGACTTTGCTTACCCTATTTCAACCCTTGCTCAGCTTCTGCAGGGCCTGTCAGAGGCCTTTTGGTAGTGACTTCTGGATTCTCTTGAGAATTTACCGATCAATACTCTTGCCTGTAGCACATGGAGCTTGTTTCTACACACTCTACCCGCTCATATCTCTGACTTTTTCAGCCAGAGCTTTCACTGTAACCAATGGGAACCTGTGTGTGGCATGGGTTTGAGTAGACAGCTTATTTCCAAATCTTGAATCTCTCACACTCGAGCTGGGTGGTACAAGGCATATTTTGAAGTTTTCTTGGCTTCTATCACCTCATCCCACAGCAATACCCATATTGTAGGGTTATTTCAAGGATTCAGTGAGATAATAGACACAATGTGTTTAGAACTGTCCCTGCACATAAGAAGTAGTAAATATTAGCTGTTTTATTACTTATAAAATTAAAAATGATATAGTGATCATCTTACTGGTTTATATACAATACTGTCTCTTCTTAACTTAGTCACAGGCAAAGATTTCTGTTTGATTCTTGCCATCATTGAAAAAAATCATACTAAATCTCCTTTATCTTTTAAATCTTGCCCCAGCCCCAAACAAAATCTGACCTAAGATAAGAGAGGTAGCCGCCCTGTAGGGGCCGATCCTGTGCACACATAGAGAGCTCCTGAGATTACACATCTTCAGGAAAGATAACGAAATGAGGAAGAGAAGAGTAGCTGAAGACCTTCTCTCTTTAGAAGTTTTGTTACCCACAACAATGCTCTACGTAAGGAGTTTGATGAGAACTCTAGGACGTAAGGCTCTTAGTCTAAATACCCTGCGGCACATCTCTGAGTCGTGCGGCGCCGCGGAAAGCTGCTGAGGAGGCGCGACTGACAGACTAATCAGGCCCTGAAATGGGCGCAGGTCAGCTGATTGTTTCCCTACTGAAGACAAAACTGGGCTTCCAGCTGAAAATTCCAAAAAGGAAACAAAGATTATGCGGGTGTATGTGTCATACTTATTCTACTAAAAATGTAATATATTCAGGAGTTCTGGGAGCATTTATAGAGATATAAGTTTATCTGATAAGTTGTGAGCTTTCATTTTACATAATTTGTGAACTATTCAGATTTCTCGTTTGAATCTCCCATTTCCGTAGACATAGGTATCTTGCTTCTCCCTCCCTCTTCTTTCTTATTTTCCCCTTCCCCTCTCGGTTTTCCCCCTTCCTTTCCCTCCCACCCCTCCTCTCCTCCTCTTCCTTTCCTTTCTTAAGAAAAGCCATTAACCAACCTTCCTGTGATGGTTGATTTGGGTATCAGTTTGGCATGATTAAAGGATGGCCAGTAGAGCATTGATTTTTATCCTTGAGCAGGCACCGAGTCTGTCCCTCTGCTGCTGAGAAGGAAACGTGTGTGGTTTGACATTTGAGTAGGTAGAATGACTGGACTTCCCCAGATGTACACGAGGAGGGTTCTAGTGGAGACTTGGGCAAATATGCTTCTCTTTTGGAGTTGGGACTTGCTTCTCCTGCCTTTGAATGTCAGAGCTCCAGGTTCTCTAGCCTTTGCTTCTGGAACTTATATTAGTGGCCAACATCAGCCCTCTTCATTCTCAGGGTTTTGGACTTGAACGAGGCTATGTGGAGCATGTTCACCTTCCTGGTCTCTAGATTGCTCAATGCCCATTGAGTGCTTAGTCTCCCAAACCAAGCGAGCCAATTTTAATAACTTCCAGTTCTCCTTGTCTCTCTTTCTCCTCTTTTCTATATGCAAATTTATATTTGTGTGTGTGTGTCTGTGTGTGTATGTTGGTGTGTGTACACATGCATGCATGCAAACCATTGGTTCTGTTTCTCTAGAGAACCCTGGCAAATGCAAATCCCAGGCTGGGCATTGAGCTCAGTGGCACCACACCTGCCTGGCAAGTGCAAGGTCCTGAGTTCAATCCCTGGTATACCACACACACACACACACACACACACACACACACACATACACACACACATTGCTTATTACTAGTATGTCCTGGGGAGTTAAAGGAAACTGTGTCTCAGACTGCATCTTTGGGCTACTGTGTCCTACAGCAAGAAGCACTTGAATGTGTAATGATGCAAGGAGGAGAGGGAGAGTGGTGATGTTGATGACTAGGAAAACAATGGGGGTGCTGATTGTTTGACAGAGAGGATGACACCAAGTTTTATTTTTGCAAACTTAAGGAATCAATTTCTATATGTTACGGTAGAGTTAAGAAATTTTGCTGAAGGGAATATATTCTGAAATGTATTTTCAGTTTCCTTTCAAGCAGCAAAGTCATTTCTGATAAAACTTAATTGTAGATTTTATCGGATGGAAATCAGTGTTATCCTCCTTTTTGGATCTAGTACTTTTGCCCAAAGGGCACAGACAGCAAAATCTCGATAGGGTTCAGAAGTGCTGCATCAGGCCTGACCTCAATAATTTAAAATTGAAGAACCCAGGGAAGAAATAAAACCAGAGTTCTGATAGAGTGAATGAAATCTTAGTCAGAAAACCAAACAACACCGGCAGCACCACCCAGGTTTAATACCCAAGGACTTCCTTTTTCTCCACACTCTTATAATAACAGGATGGTTAATTGCTACCTGATGTTTCTCTTCTTGATTAGACAAAATACCCACTACTCAAAGTCAAAGGGAGAAAAGTTCATTTAGCTCACAGACAGTAGAGTTTTCAGTTCATAATCAATTGACTCCAAGGCAGGATTGCCTGGCACACGGGCATTGTAGAGGACAAACCATTCATGGCAGGCAGATGACTGCCAAGCAACAAGAGAACTTAGCAGGTTTTTATGCCCCTTTTACACTCTACCTAAGCTAGTGGACACTTTTAATCCCAACATCACACACTCTAGATTCATTTGCCTCTGAGAAAATCCCTGACCACATGAGGCTTTGGAGGGACGTCCAGACACAAACCATAACAGTTGCATCCCTGATGTTCTCTGCATGGGGAGTAAACCTGTTGTATCACCTCTGCTTTTTCCTCAGGGTGGCTTTTCCTTCTCTCCCTCCTGGCTCAGCTCTACAGGATGCCTTATCTTTTAGTACCTTCAGCTAAACTCAGAACATTTAATGTTAGCAGTAGTGTAACATATCCTCATTGTGATAGAATTCAGCACCCAGAAGTTATGCTCCATAGAAACATCTGATATATATAGCATTGGATTGAGTTTGGCTGTAAGAAAAGTGAGATAAGAGGTTAGAAAGTGAATATCTATCCAAAATGGTGATAAGATGTTTGGTAAAAAATAGGTGCTTGCTGTAATGTGGAGGCTGATCTGTCTAATGAGTTTGTTATTCTGCAGGGAGGATGGAAAAGAGAATGTCAAAAATAGAGAGTCCTGATAAAATTGGCTACAGCTGTCAAGGTGGTGCAAGAAAAATGAGCTCAGCAGTATTAGAAGAAATGAAAGGGACAGAGAAAGACAAAAGTGTCAAGGACAGTTGTTAAATTTTTAACTGGGGCTCTTTAATGCCTGTAGAAGTTCTATGACAATAGAAAGGAAACTATTTGCTCAAGATCAACTGGTAGGTATAAAAATGTGGAGTTAAAGATTTGGCATGTAGATTTCAAAATTCACCTTTTTTAAAAAAAACTGAAATCTTTATTGGTACATTACATATACACATCATGATTGCACTCAACAATGAGAATTTGTACCAGTATATGACACAACTTAATTCTCATTTTTCCCATACCCCTACCCACCCTTACACCCCTTTGTTTCCTTTCTTTTTGGTTATAATCTCATTATTTTCCCCCTTCACCCCATTTCGCTTTGAGTATTTTCTGTTTCACAATATATAACATACATTCTAGAACTCATTTACATCTGCATGTTCTCATATCAGAGAAAAGATGTGATATTTACACATCTGTGACCTATTTATTTCACTTATGAGGATATCCCCAAGGTAGGTCCATTTAAGTATAAATGATTCAATCTTATCATTTTTTATGGAATAGTAATACTCCATTCTGTAGAAGAACCACAACTTCTTTATCCAGTCTCCAGTTGATGGACATTTTGGTTGTTTCCAAGATTTAGCAATCACAAACTGAGCTGCTATCAACATGAATGCACATATTGCCCTCAGGCAATGTCAGTCTTGGATAAAAGGAAGAACAACTATTTAGAACAATTATGTCACCTTGAGTAAAGTCGTACAATCAGTAATGACAGTAGCATCAAACATACCCTAGAAAATGCCAAACTGGGGTAACTATTAATTTGCCACATGTATCCATATGACCAAGCTTTATAATTATATAATAAAATCTGAAACAGATCAGAAAATTGTATGTAGTAAATATATCTTCAATTTGACAATTTTACCCTGAAGAAAGAAAATTTAAAAGGGGTTAGGTGAAAAAAAAATAGAGAAAAACAAAAGGAGAAAAAGGTTAGAAGCAAGGCTAGAGGACAATACATATACGCTCTGAGAAACTGCTGCATGAGACAGGAGAGAAAGAAACAGAAACAAGAAGAGAATAAAACAACAATAAAGAACTAGATACAATGTTCATACTCACATAAAAACAAGAGCAAACAACTAATAAAAAGAGAAAAAAGACCAAGGCATGATAGTGCATGCCTTTAATCCTAGTACTTGGGAGGTTGAAGCAAGAAGATCGCCATTAGTTCAAGGCTGGCCTGGGCCACATATGAGTTTAAAGCCAGCTTGGACTATATAATGAGATGCTGTCTCAGAGAGAGGGAGAGGGCTGGGGACAGGGAAAAGAGGAGAGGGAGAGACTGAGGGGGGAGGAGCACGGGGAGGGGGAGGAAGAGAGAGAGCAAAATCAATGAAATGAGGAAAAGAAAAAAAAGAAAAATAGTCTACTGCAGGGCATGCTGCTGTCACTAGCAGGCAAAGGTGGCAGCCGGAGCTCATATCAGTGGTAACTGACCCCAGGAAGCTAGCAGTGGAATTCTGGCCAGGTGGCAGGTAACTTCCCTTGAACTTCAGCTGCTTCTGGTTTCTGGCTGTGAGGCTGGGACCAGGGTCATCCAGCCCACGGTACTCCATATGTCTCCTGCCAGCCTGAACCCAGCTCCCTGACCTCCTGCCCATGTGAGCTCAGCTACACCTCTCCTTGACACCCAGAGTTGCTTGATAGGGCCAACCCACAGCTGCACTGAGTTCACTTGGCCTCTTCCTCAAATGGTGACTAGCCAATCGCCTTTTCCCTCAGGTGGGATAACTCACCAGGCACTCCTGCTCTGTTCTACCAGTGTATTTCTCTGTGGGGGCCTCTGCAGTTGCCAGCAGTCATCCTGAGATTGAAAATTTCAGCCGCCCCCTCCCATGCTGTGAGCCAGAGAGGAGGGAGAAAGTGCCACTTGTCACGTCCTTCTTCTGCACTGAAGTCTCTGTCGGCTCTGCCCATGGGTTCTCCTTCTCACTTCAGATCCTTGCTGGGTCCTGGGAAACCACTTCCCTCCTTCTTCACTTTCTCACATTGTTAGATTCCAGCGTCTGAACTTCAAATCTCGGAGAGGTTTTTTCTCTGTTGCTCACATACAGCCATTTTCCCAGAAGTCCATCTGGATATTTTAAATATCCATATGTGTTTGAGTTCTCCTCAGAAATTCTTTAGTTTGATATAATGGTTTGGTGACAGCAAGGGGTCACAGGTGTGTGGCCACAGAAGTTAAGGTTCAGGTCTGCACGAACAGAGAAGAGCTACACCACAGTTTTGAAAGATGAAAATAAGTTTCCTAGGAACCAACAGCAGAAATGAGCATAAAAGTCAAATAATATATTAGCACATGGTGAGGGAGGGGACAGCACCAAAGATGGATCTGAATCCTCTGCGGAAGGATCTTGCACGAGATGGAGCCTTTGCAGGCAAGAGGGAGATGCCACATCACCTTCAGCTTTTTAGTTTCTTAAGTACTGTCTTTAGTCCAAATGACTTGGTGCCAACAGGCCTGTGTGGCTGGAAGGCTTTGTTCCCAGCCTCGCCCAGAGCCTGAGAATGATCAGTCCTTTGAGGGTTAACAGTTATCTCTACACACTCTTTTCTGAAGAGACACCTTCATGCCCAGGGACTCCCATCAAATTCTAACCCTCTCCCTGACAGCTGACTGTCTGCTTTTTTCATTTGTTTGCCTGTTTTTACCTTCTTGTCAAAAAGCCCTGTCCAGACCAGTGTCATAGCACTTCTCCCTACATTATCTTCTAGTTGTTTTATAGTTTGGGGTTTTACATGAGTCTTTCATGATTGAAATAAGTTTAATATTCTGTTACACAGAAGGAGGAATATACTCAACAATATTGTATAATTTGAAATGAAGAGAGGACTTTGTATGTCCCTACCACAAAGAAATGATAAATATTTGTCATGATAGGTAATGTAAATATCCTGATTGGACCAGTACACAATATTCATGTATACAGACACAGCCCACTGCGAGCCTTAAAGATGTAGAATTGTCTCCTTCTTACAATCCATGTAGAATAGTCTCCCAACTGCCTTAGATTTTTAGAATTTCTCTGTCATTCTTTACAAAACAAATTTATCTCTACACTACTCAGTATCATATAAGGAATATTTGGGGCCCTTATAAATTTTTATCTGCCCTACAAAACAATTTAATGGTCAGAATTCCCCTTTACTAACAGAATGCAAAACTTTCCCCCCTATAAACATCTTGTTTCAGTATTTCTGCTCTGGTCTCTTTCTCTCCCTTCAGACTATCATCCTCCACCTGGTTTTCTCTGTTTACAAAATATCTAACTATGCTTATCCTGTACATTGAGTAACTTAATTCAGTCTCTCGCCAGTGCCTTGAACACCCTTTAGCTCTGTTCTCTGCTGTATCTGCCTAGCAAACTTGCAAGCCAGACCCAAGTAACTGCCTGTGTGCTGCAGACCGATACTGGAGAGAACTGGACAGTGCCAAGCTCCCCGAGTGTTAAGCGGTGGTCTCCCAGCTCCCAAGTCACCCTCGCTTCTCTGCTCTGGGAAGCTACAGGGGACACACTGCAAACCTACATCTCCTCTTGGTCTCTGTTGCTCCCTCCATGAGCATAATGGAGAATGAGTCATTTCGAATCTTATAAATACTCTGGCTCTATTCCTGTGAGGATAATTTCATCATTTTAAAATTTCTTACGGATTTATTTTACTTATATTAGTACATATTTATTGTACATGATAATTATAGTTATTGTGGGAAATTGGTACATGAATAGGATACATCTTAATTATTTCACTCTCTTTTTAAATTAACTCCCTATACTTCCCCTTCTTCCCTGTTCTTTCCAGCTGTTGATCTTTCCCAAATTTTAAAGCTCTATTTTCATTACTGTTTTCCATCTCTTTCCCTCCTCTCCTTCCCCCTATTTCCCCCTTCCCTCATTTGTTGCTCCCCCATTCATTTGAAAAAGTTCTCCCCACTTCCTCTTTATTGCTACCTTCCCATTATCTTCTGTTTTGCTCTTGCTCTATCATCTATCTAATCAATTACCTATCATCTATTATCTCTGTGTCCATGTATCTATGTATCTATCAATCTAACTAGTTTCTCACATAGAAGAAACCATGCAGTATTTAAGCTTGTATGTCTAACTTATTTCAACATTACAGTTTCAAGTTATATCCATTTATCTATGAATGCCTCAAGTTTATTGTATTATTATTATTATTTTTAGTTTTTTGAGACAGGGTCTCACTTTATAGTTCAGGCTGACCCTGAATTCACTGTGTAGCCCAGGCCAGCCTCAAACTCACATCAGTCCTCCTGCCTCTGCCTCCCCAGTGCTGGGATTAGAGTTGTGAGGCACCATGCCTGGCATCATGGTATGTGGTACCAGGGATCGAACTCAGGACATTGTGATTGCCAGGCAGAAACACTGAGCTAAACCTCCAGCCCCTATTGTATTATTTTGGAAGTCATTTGGTCAGTTAATAATGTGAAGTTAGAAGCAACTTGTTTTCTATAAGAATACTAAAGCTTGCTATTACAGAGTTATGATCTCAGTGCAATCTATCTGAATGCATTTAGATGTAGGTAGGTAGCAATATATAGTGTTTACACTAAAGTGATGTTCGAGTATGATTTTTAAATAAATAAACATAATATTTTGTCTTTGATTTTAGGATGAAATAAATACCAAAATATAGACTCATTTAAAAAAATTTAAATAAATGTCAAAATTTCAGAAGGGTGTAAGAATAGTACAAAGCTCTCTCCCCCAACCTCCCAAGAGCAGGTTGCAGACACAGTGCCCTATCCAATTCCTAACACTCCAGTGACTCACTTCTATGCACCACACTTTTTATTTATTTTATTTCAGTTTTTAATTGGTACATGCTTGCAGTAATAATGATCACACTTCTCGAGGGGGGCTGGTATATGTGCATAACACACCTTGATTACTTTTTTTAAAAATAATCTTTATTGGTACATTAAATATACACATCATGATTGCACTCCATAATGGGGATTTGTACCAGTATAAGACACACCTTGATTACTTTTGCACCCCTTCCACTTCCCTATTCCCCCTTCTTTCTTTTTGTGAAAGATCTTTCTCCCTGTTTCCTCTTGTCTGTCTTTTATTTTGCTCTTTAACTTATTTATACTTTGGGCTTCTCATGTAAGAGAAACCATGTGCTATTTAAGCTGGCATGTCTTATTTATTTCACTTAACATGCTTTTCTCAGGTTTATGTATTGGGCTGAAGTGATACATGGTTATTCATTTCCTGGTTTTGATAGTTGTGCTATTAAAAGTTGCTAAGTTTCCGGAGCTGGGCTCACCCTTGTGAGCACTGGGCTGACAGGTTACACCTCCAAGCTATATGTTGGGAGTCCTGCCTCGGGTATGGCGCCGTCTTCCCCAGTGTATTTTATCAAGTGGCACATTGCCTGTGTTGCTCCATGACTAGTTGTGCTGATCTTAATCTTGACCGCAAAGTGACTCATTTCTCCTTTGAATTTCCTAAGCACTTAATGGGGGTAATAGATTGAAACCAGGAAATAAATGCCCTGGTTGCCATCAAACCTTCACTCATTCATTTCATCATCATTGGAAGCTTCCTGCTTCAGACAACTGCTCTAAAAGGTGCCCAATGATGTACTTCCAGTTCTGCCTTTCCTTCTGCATATAGTAGCTGCGATTCTCACCTGAGTAAAAAGATATTTGCTTCCATATGGAATATAAGCTCATGAATTGGCTATAATCTTTTATTGTCATTGTTTATTTTTATTTTTGCCCTGGGGTTGGAACTTAGGGCCTCACACATGCTGAGTAAGCATTCCACTGCTGAGTTCCATCTCCAGTCCCTGGTGTTTATTGTGATTGTCTCAGACTTGATTAGTGGGAACACCTGATACTACTAACATAGGTACAAGGACTGTCCACTGCCTTCTGTTATTCCAAGGCCTTTCTTTGAATTATCCATGCTTGTCATTTGAACAGCAGAAAAAAGGAAAAGATTGAATTGTTTGGTGACATCTAAAGTATAAGAAAATGACACATATAGTTTTAAATTTGGTGTTTGGAATTCTTCCATTTTGTGCTTTAAGTAAGAAACGATTGCTTTATTTTCTCATTTTTGTTGTATTGTTTTCTTGCGGTGTGCTAGAAAACACTTCTTCTTGCTATCAGCCTTGAACTCACAACAATCCTCCTGCCTCTGCCTCCCAAGTGCTGGGATTACAGGCGTGAGCCACCACGCCCAGGTGGCAGGTATTATGTAAGAACTTTAATCAGTCAAATCCAAGTTAGAATACTAGAAAGGATCATCATGAGGTACGATTTCAGAGTGATCACTTTTAGTGCTCCTCTTTAAATGAAGTATTAATTCTGAAGCCCCAGTTTAATGAATACTCCATTGTGTGTGTAAACAAAGTAGTGAAGCATTGAAAACAAACATAGTGCCAACTACTCAGTGACTCCATTCATTCCAGCAGCTGGCCGTGTTCAGATGTGTGAGACACTGGACTGTGAGCGCGCTGTTCAGATCTGCCCTGCAGACCCATCCTTGTCGAGTTCTACCCGGAAGCTATAAGTCTTACAGTCATACCTTGGTACATACATAGCTGTTCTGAAGCTCCTCCAGTTTGATTCCATGCATTTTGACATGAAAATTTTGTACTCTATGTGAAAACCACAATTTGTGTTGATTGTGTGGAGACATGATACCTTTTTCAGCCAAAAGAATTTGCTTGGTATTTGAGTTTCTGGTACCTGTCATGCCTCCTGGGCCAGTTAATGGTAAGTACAGAGGCCCCCGCTGTAGTTTAAAAGGGATTTTCTTTTATTTTGACTGTACCACTTTTTTTTTTTTTTTAAGGATTTTTGAGACAGGGTCTCGCTTTGTGGTTCAGGCTGGCCCTGAGCTCAGCCTCAAACTCACATCACAGCAATCCTCCTGCCTCTGCCTCCCAAGTGCTGGGATTACAGGCGTGAGCCACCACGCCCGGCACTGTGGTATGTGGTGCTAATTGCTGCTGGGGTGAGCCGCCACGCCTAGTATTGTATGTGGTTACTGGGGATTGAACCTGGGCCCTTGTGCTTGCAAGTCAGGCGCTGGAACCACTGAGCTAAATCCCCGGCCCGACTGTACCACTTTTAATGGCAGAAACTCTGAGTTATCTTCATAGGACCCTTTTGAAATCTGAGAAAAGCATATTAATACACATTGTAACAGAGCTTTGAATACAAGCTAAAGAAGCTTGCGCACCCCAGCCTGAATCTCTTTCTTACCCTGTCTAGACCCACCTGATTGGTCTGCCTCCTTCAGCATGTCACTGCGTCCAAGGTGATAGAAGTGTTGACATTTGGGCTGCCGGACTTATCAATATGGACACACTTTACACAGTTAAATTTAAATTTCAGGTAAATGACAAGTAACTTTTTAGGACAAGTTTATCGTATATAATAATTAGGAAATGTACATTTTTGATGGTTTTTGTTCACTACACCAGTGATTTGAAGATGAGCGCTCCTAATTAGCATGTCCCAAATATCACACGAGCTGTACTTATAGCAAACATTATTATCCTGTAACCCCAGTTGACACCAGAGGGATGATGGGATGGTTGGTGAGCATGGACAATCTTCTCAGAATTATTTTTTGTAATAGGTGAGTCTTGCAACTGCTAATATTAGTTTTGTCTACATCTCTTTCATATTATAACCTTGTTGGGACAAAAAAGAGATTGGAAAATGATTGGTTATTTGCCGCCGTCAACATTAGGCTATGGGTCACTATGCTATGGCACAGCCATACATATATGTCTTACTACCTCTGTCACAACATAAGGGACACACACCATGGGTGTCATGTGCCCGACTGTAGGTGGGACTATGTCTCCATTTAGGAATTAAGCTCTCAGTCTTGGCAGATCTGTGCAATCGCGCAGTTTCTAGCCATCTGGCTTGCGAAAGTTACAGTACCTCTCTGAGCCCTTGATTTCTTATCCTTAAATTGTTTTCCTCAGAATTAAATCAGATAATTCATATAAAGTACCTGCACATGTCTGGAAGCATCCCAAGGCAGCGACTTCCACAAATCATAAAACAGAAGTGTTTGTAAGTTTATTTGCTTTGTCTTTCTGATGATTACAAGGAAATAAAAATTACTTTCACTGACACCACAACTGGGAAAGCCTGGTATTTAAATGCTCATTAATGAATTGTGGCTAGAAAACTTATGACAACAATTAAAATTATGTAATGATAGTAAAAGTTAATATGCTTAATGTTGGTAAAAATTAAAAATGATAAAGAATTTGAATATCTTTTTAGGTAAAGAAATATTTTCAAGGCTTGATAATGTTTTCTGAGCACTCTTAGAGCATGGAATCCAAATCATAACATTTCTCAGAATGATGGGTCTTTTGAAGACTTTCCTGTCAAGTAGCCAGCTGGGTTACATCAGGTCAAGCAGGTTCTTTCTCCTCTAGCTTTAATTTACTTTCCAGAGAGAGAGAGAGAGAGAGAGAGAGAGAGAGAGAGAGACACAGCAGGCAAGGTTTAAGCAAGCATGATAAAGACTAATTAAAGAGTTATTCCCCAAATCTCCTTGAAATTAGAGGTTGATTCACTGAAATAATTCACATTTTGTAACTCAAGATAAGCAAAACTTTGAATCTCAGCCAGAAAATTGAAGTATATGGATTACCCAGTTCTTTGCAGCAGAGTCATGCAATTGAATTTAAAATATAATAAAATTTGTGTTTCCAATAAAACCAGTTCAGAACGGTGTGACATCGTAGAACTAAATTAGACCATAACTCTGTCTAATTAGTTTTTATAGTAATATTTTTAGTCTTTAATCAGACCTTTTAGTATAGCATTCTGAAGTCTTTAGAATCAGTTTTATTGCCCCATGTCTTTTGGGGTAGTTCTGGAGAAGGAGAAGTTACAGATGCAATGAAAAAAATCGGTGCTCTAAGAGTATTTTAAAAGTTCTTGTTTATAATTTTTTTTAAAGTTGAAGACTTGGATTGTGATATATATATGTATATATATGTATATATGTGTGTATATATATGTGCCTGCTCACTTATATTCTGAAGCATGAACACACCATTATACACACTATTATAAATATCACACTTTCTGATAAATGCATGAAGCCTATGTGTACCCATGAAATAGTTATGCAGGCATCTTGTTTAGGAGGAAAAACAAACCCCTTGTCTATGATGATTTATTTTCTCTCTCCACTTTTCCTTTCTCAAGAACCAGTTAGCATTTACAGATCAGTTTTTTATTGTGTGCTAAAGCCAGTGTCGTTTTTTCTTATTATAGCCTTCCAATCGGTCTGCCCTTGAGACCTGCTATCTTCTAGCCTGAGAAGAGAAAGGCACGATTAGACTATCATTGCTGCTTGGTTGTTGCCTGACACAAGGCACTGTGGTGACGTGCACGCCGTGAGGTGACAGGCGCACCCTCAGGGAAATATTTAGATGGAATCTCTGAGTCTTTGACTCAAACCAAGGAGAAGAAAAATGAGGCAGAAGTTATTCTTTGATTTCTGTTCAGTTTAAATCTGAGGACAGGCTTATGGAAAGCAGGCTGTTTACTCTGAAGTTAAAGGCCTGCATAGAAAAATGGGACTTAAATCTTCTCGGCAGTGACATTTTCATGGATGACATTAAGAATTTATTGAAAACCTGAAGGGCACATTGAAAACAAACTGAAGAAAGCGGGCAGGGCTGTGTCTGTGGGGTACGGTAAAGTGTGCAGTGAGGAGGAGAGCCGAGAGTTGGACAGTTGGGGCCAGGAGTTCTGAAGAGAGGATTACTCTGTAGACACCTACGTGAGCAAAGGAGGTTATAAAATTAAGTAGGCAGGCTCATTTGCTGCAATGGGCCAGGATGAGTTTTATCTTTCAAATAAATTTTAAAAATAGGTAGCCATGTTGAGAAATGAGGAGCCCTCGCTGATGAATATGTTTGGTCTTTTCTGTTTTGTTGTCAGGGAAAAGCTGAATTAAACCACAGATTCTTGGCAAACCATTTTAGTATGATTAAAAACATTCATTACATTTGCCTCCTAAAAGCAGCTTCCCTAAAGCACGGAAAATGTTAAAAATGCATCCACATGAAAGTCCTGTTCTTTTTCTAAATTGGAAAACATGAAAGTACATTAAAAAGTTTTGCCCCCAGTGAGCACTAATTAGACTAATTTGTGGGTGATGAATGTCCAAAAGGAACATGACTTTAACTTATCTTTTAGTTTTCTTCTCATAAAAACAACATCTCGAAATAATTCAATCATGATTGTAATGGAAAGTTTATAGGAAGTAAAATACATAGACATAGAGGTTGACTTGACCTTGGAGCAATAATTCCAAATGCCTACATTACATGAAATAGAGAAAAAAAATGAACTTTAAGTGTAGGATTACTTAGCCTCGTTCATGAGTTATTGGCCTCACATGCATCTGGGTGGGCACTTGTGTCTTTTTGTGCCATTTCATTTCTTGGTAGTACTTTTAGGACAAATCATTCATGCAAAGAAAGATAAAATGTAAATGAGTATTTTTCTTAGATGTTAAAAGTTCTGATTAAAGTCTTAATATGGGAAAAGTTTGAAGCTATCTGCTAAAATAAAATTTTCAGCTACTCCGAGGCTATTTCCATTATTAACATGCTCTCATCTCATTAGTAAACATAGAACATCATTGCGTATTATTACGTAGAGGGCGATTTTTGAAAACAAAATGGAGTAAAGTAGGCTTGCTGTCTCAACAATAATCTAACTAAGAATAGGCTTTACTGTTTACTTTAGGGATATTATTACTTAAGGCAAAATCGGCTAGTAAGAGACAAGCCCCCTGATATTAATAGATAACACAATAGAAATATTCCTTTCACTCATATAGAGTCTGAAATATCTTCTGGGGTGGATAAAATAATGATTCTCCCCTCTAACGATGTTCATGTCCTAATTCCTAGAACCTGTGAATCTATTGCTTTACTTCACAAAAGTGATTTTGGAGGTGTTCAAGATATCTAGAGGGGAAGCTTATCCTGGATTATCTAGTGGGCTTAAGATAATTATGAGGGCTCTTACAAAGGAAGTAGGAAGACAGTGTAGACACAGAAGCAGAAGGAGAGGGATTGAAGATGCTGCCGGGAGATGCAGGTGGGCACCAGAAGCCGGCAAAGGCAGGGAAACAGATTCCTCAAGCCCTCAGAGAAAACACAGCTCTGGCTGATCCATTTTAGGATTCCTGACTCTCAGAACTCTTAAGAGAATAAAATATATTCTTTAAGCCACTGAGTTTGTGGTTAGCTGCTAGAGTAACAAAAGGAAATGAATCTGCTTCCCATTTATCATTCAGGAGCAGAGTCTTCCGTTTTATGATGTCATCTGAGAAGAGGGACTTGGAATCTCTGTGTGTAGCCCGTGGGTGAGAGACAGTAAGGCAGATGATACATGGAAGACTTTATGGACAAGGGCTGTGGGCAGCAAACACAATTTTCATTCACATTTCACTGTTTCCACCCATATTAAGGTCTCCTACTGAC
>PVIR01029833.1:0-20915 GCA_004026965.1 Petromus typicus
ATTCAAGAGAAGGAAGAAAAAGTCGGCACACCTCACAGCCAGGGAAGTTTCTGGTCTGAGCCCCAGAATAGGACTTGTCACATGCCACCCGAGCTCTGCCAGGCATGAAATGCAGGCAAACCAAGGACAATGACTAGCCTGGGGACCCACTGGCTGGAACCGAATAAACGAGTCACCCACTCGGTCGCCAACCCTCAGGAACAGCAGTGTTTTGTGGGATATTTTCCCCCACTGAGAAGCTTAAGTGGAAATCAAATACTAATTTCCTATTTCTGCTCCAACCATCCAAAGTTTCTGCTGAGCTGCCAGCCGTGGGGTAGGTGAAATAAGCCCCACCCCCAGCGACTGCTGCTCCTAGAAATGATTCTCACTTTAGGCCAATTATTCTTGCAAACTCTGATGAAGGCTGAAGCCTGTTCCAGCCCAGCTGTGAGCTGCTGTCTTGTCTCTGGTCACACAGGGAGCACAGTGAGCAGGTGGAGGACAGATCGTGAGGGGCCCTGGTGATGCTGAAAAGTCCAGTTCTATCAGGATTCTCCCTGCACATCGTCTGAGTATCTAACATCTCTTCCGGTAAGTCCCAGGTCTCACTTCCCCCTGAAGAAAGAGTATTTGGACTACTGGTCAGTGCTGTGCTAATCCTTCTTCTCTCATCTTTCCAGAACCTGGGCATGTCTCCCTGCTTAAAGGCAGGAACCTGCTGCAACAGCAGCAGCAGCAGCCCCAGTACTTACTGCCTGCTGGGCACTGGCCTAGGCCCTCTCCCTTCATTAATTAGGCCACACCTCAAAATTAAGTCATTTGCCCAAGGCTACGCAGCCAAAAAACAGTACAGCTGGCATTTGAGATCAAGCCGTTTTACTCCAGTGTCCATGTTCCACTTCTCAACACTTCCACTTGTGCCCTTTTTAAAATATACTTTATTGGGATATAACAGTCATATCATATCACTCGTGCAAGTACAGTCTACGATTAAATGGTCTTTTGTTTTTTTAGAGTTGTAAAAACATGATCAAAATCTATATTAGAATATTTTCATCACCCACAGAAAAAAAATTCCATGACAATCGGTAGCCAGTCGCCATTTTTCTCCCCCAACTAGCCTCTCCCTTCTACTCTCCTGACCCAGGGGACTGTTTATCTGTTTTATGTATCTGCCATCCTGGACATTTTTTTCATATTCCTCTTATCAAATTGTAACTATATACCAATGAAAAATGCCCAACATCATGAATCATCAGGGAAATGCAAATCAAACCCATACTGAGAACCACCTGCTAGAATGGCTGCCATCAAGAAGAAAAAGATAACAAGCCCTGGTGAGAACGTGAAGAGAAGGAAGCCTTAGTGCACTGCTGGTGGGCATACAAACGAGAGCAGCCGCCATGGAAAACAGTATGAGAGTTCCTCAAAATATTAAAACAGAACTACCACTTGCATGGTTAACAGGTCTCACAAATGTAACAAGTTCTACATGAACCTTTAATTTCCTCCCATTCCTAAGCAAATCTCCAAATAGGAAAATGCTCCCAAAATCACCCTTATCTCAGGTAACGACAATGCCATCCTTTATTGTGCCAGTCCAAAGCCTGAGAGGCGCCCTTGATTCCTAGTTGATTATCACATCACTCCATCAGCCTGTCAGGCAATCCCAGCGGCAAAATCTACCCTCACGAAGAAACCCCGAATATCATCACCGCTCCTCATCTGTACTGTTGTCACTGTCGTCACCTCTCCTTGATGACTTCCCAGCCATCTCCTCAGCAACAGTCCTGCCACTCACCCTCTCCTGAATTCTAGCATGAAACTTAAACTGCATCATTCATTCCTCAGTTCAAATGCCCCAAACCAAACCCCTCTCGTGGCTTGCAAGTTCCTCTGATGCTTCCCCATCGTCTTTATCTAGGTCTCGTCCCTGGGGTTCCCACTGCATCCACACTGGCCTTGCTGCAACTCCTAAAGGTGGACAGCGGCTGCCCGGCTTGGGCCTCTGCACCTGCCAACAATGCTCTTCTCCTGGGCATTTCGTGCCTCACTCCTCTGCGCCCTTTCAGCCCTCACCACACTGTAGAACTTGAGATTCCACTCAGCCCTGGACCCTACTACCCATCTTCTCTATTTTTCTGATGAGTGGCTATCACCTCAAATAGATGCCTGGCATAAAGCAGATGCCCAATAAATAACTCTTTAATGGGTGAGTCATCAGAAAGCCATCTCTGACAGTGTAGTCCACAATTTTTAGCATGCTGATAGGTACTATTTTTTAAAAGACTAACTAAATTACATGTATTTCCTCACTCTGGGAATACACAGATCCTCTAATGATCTAAGCAAAAAGTATTTTCTAAATTTACTTCATCCTAAGACTTTGTCCGATTAATGTTTCTTAGAAAATTCCAGACCAAGAAGATACAGATGTGCAGAAGAAAAAGAATTCTGGCAAGGGCAGGCAAAAATATTTCAACAATATGCCAGCCCAGCTCACTAGCAGTAATTTCCAAACTGGTTGCATGGAGATATAACCTGAATTGCAGCTGGACTGACTGGTGATGTCTGCACAGAGCACACCTGGATAGGACAGAATCACATGGATTCGCCTTCCCTGAGCGTGAGCATTCTCCTGGAAAATCCATCGGCATTTCACCTTGCTCCCTACCCCTCTGGGATTTTCCCCTTTCTTATATAATCTTTATTTTCACTAGGAAAGAATTTCACAATATGGAAACTTCTCAAACACACTAAAAATAGAAATTCTACTTAAACTAGCTGTATCTCTCATAGGTATATTCCCAAAGGAATTTAAAACAGCATATTATAGGAACCTGAATGCCCATATTTATAGCAATTCAACTCACAAAACAACCTAGATGCTTTCCAAAAGATAATGTATCTAAAAATACCACATATATATGCATGATTCAGTCATAAATAAGAATAAAATCATTCCATTTGCAATAAAATGGATAGAACTACAGAACATCACGTTAATCAAAATAAGCCAGAATCAGAAAATTAAGTATCACATGGTTTCTCTTATATGGGAAACCTAAAATATATATTACTTAAAGGAGAGATGAGAAAGAACTAGAAGGCAGATTCTAGAAATGGGGAAAGGGATCATGGGAGGGGGAGGAAAGGGGGATAAAGGACTGATCAAAATGTGTTATATGCATGTACAAGTTCCCCAAAACAAACACCACTATTCTACATTGCTACTGTGCACCAGTGAAAAAGAGAGGGCCAGGCATGGTGATTCACACCTGTAATCCCAGCACTCGGGAGGCAGAGGCAGGAGAATTGTTATGAGTTTGAGGCTAGCCTGGGTATATAGTGAGTTCAGGGATAGCCTGAAATGCAAAGCGAGACCCTGTTTCAAAAAAAGAAAAGAAGAATAAAGAAGGGAGGGAGGGAGGAACAAACAAAGGAATTCACAAGCAATCCCTTGCCAGGGCAAGAAATGTTGAAAAGTAATACTCAGTAAATCCTCACAGATCCCAACACCAGGACACGGGAAGCCACTCTGTTCTGCGAGTCAGCAGAGTAAACCATGGTCTTTACAGAAGTCAGGAGAAGTCCGGGGATTTAGCTCAAGTGGTACCACGCCTCCCTTGGAAGCACAAGGGCTTGAGTTTGATCCCCAGTGTTGAAAAAAAAAAAAAAAGAAGAAGAAGAAACCAAGGGAAATATCTAGAGAGAACTGGGCTGAGAATAATCCACCCCACTGTCCACCACCTGACCTCCTGCCAGCCCTTCATAGTAGTAAGGGATCCCTCGCAGGCTGGGAAGCAGGTATTTCAGAGCCCCCATGAGAAGAACCCCTTTCATGTCCATGAGGTGTTGGGCTCAGAACAGGAAAGCATCCCCGTTCTTCACTAGTTAACACATAGTCCACATAAGACTCCGAAACAGACCACATTTGTTCCCGAACTGCTGTGACCAACCCGTCTCTGGGAGGGTTGAAGTGGTGAGTTCAGACTTCTCTACTCGGGACACTTGTCACTCAGCCCCGGCCACTCCCAGAGCCTGCACAGAACACATCACATCCTTCAAAATGCAGGTGGATTCAACCTGCCCGAGACTAGCAGAACTCCCCTGGGCAGTGAAAAAGACAGAAAACCAAAAAGCAGGAAAAAGGCAGGAATGGGCGAAACTCACAAAATAAGATCTGAGCTGCCAATAGTCTCAGGAAGTCCAGGCTCACTAGGAAGAAGGGAAATGAAACGAAACATTTCTCTCATTGTCTGAGGACAATCCCCGCCTCCTCCCATCCTCTCCCCTCCCCCAGGTCTCTGCTGAGTTCCTCCATAGAACGGTATGCGCTTCATAGTTCTTATCACCAGTTATGGCAGATTTATTTGTGTGTTTGAGAGTTTAATTTCTGTCTTCCCTGCCAGCTCATGAAATCCATGAAAGGCACAACAGTGTCTGATTCACTATTATGTCCACAGGACTTAGAAGAGGCTCTGGGAATGCTAGGTGCTTAATAAATATTTCTTCAGTGAATGAATGAATGAATGAATGAGTGGCACTTAGTTTTCTGTGGCCCTGCAACAGGATTTCATGTGCTTGTTCGGATTGCTAAAGCCAATCAAGCTCTCCTAAAGGCATACAGCACAGAGTTACTATCTTCCCCTCATCCTGCCCTGGGGCAGAAGGTAGGGGGATATGTGTTGCTCCGGCCCCACACACCTATCTAGGGAGAAGCTCGGGAGGATTACTTAGCCCGGTCCACAGAAGCGCTGCTGGGAGCCTCCTGATTTACTGCTACTGAAAGGTGTGGAGAATCCTACCAATGTGTAAATTCTCCCAAAACTTAAGCCTTTAAATTCTACAGCACAGGAACTGTCAGGAAGCAATATTTTGTGAGCTACAGATTCCAATAAAACTCACTCCGAGCTGATGAAGCCTTCCTGGGTAGCCTGAGGGCTGATATATGAATAATCTGCTCACATTATGCCGTGTCACTTAAATATTCCTTTGGAGATTTGTCAGAAGAAAATTTAAGTAAAATTAAAGTTCAAATGAAAATGAAAAATTAAGTTATGATCAAAGCTATAATCTCATATTGGATTTTTTTAAAACCGTAGAGAAAAGTCCCATTTAAGACTTCCTGTTTTATATTTATGGATCCAAGTGAAGGTATTCCCACTGTGCCTTATTTAAAAAGCTGATCTGCAGGGTTTGGGCCGCCTCCTTTATTTAGATGCCCGACCCAGCTCCAGGGGAGAAAACAACCTCTCAGCTATGGGCAATCCAATTTTAATCATTTTTGCTTTATTGGAATTTTCATAGGACTCCAGGTACAAGTGATTCAGAATTAATCTAAATCATAAACAAAACAAAAAATGGAGAGGAGTGGAATGAATGATAAGCCAACACCTACGAGTCCTGGCTCCTTTTTCCTAAAATACACACCTTGGCCAGGAGCAGAGAGGGGAGCAAGCGGCTCTGAGGCAGAAGGAGTGTGTCTGGAGTTTATCTAAAACACCGGCGCCTGTGACTTCCACTAGCAGCTTCCCTATAAAGTTCAAGTGTTTCCAGCCTCTGGCAGACTGAGCAGCAGCTGTGATGGAGAGAGAGGTGACAGCAGGCAGAAGTCGGGGAGCCCCTGGAGAGAGAGACGATTTGACCGTGCAACTGAAATGCAGCTTCCAAAAGACTGGCATTTACAGACGCCGCGCCTCATGTGGCCTGTCTGTAAATAATCCCCTGCCAAGGCGGCTCGGTGCGACAGCCCGACAGCAAATCCCAGGGCGGACAGGGACAATATCCAGCGTGCCCTGTGCTCCAGGGATCCGTCAACACTATGATGATCGTATTAATGAACCCAGTGAAGCATCCTCTCACGGCTCGGAGTCTAAGCCTATGGCTGCTTTAATCCTGAAACCAAAGTAAGAGGGAAAGTGTTTTGCCTTAAAATTTTCTTTATTCACCAAAAGAACATACCAATAAAAGCAGAATACGAGGGAATAAATAAATACTAACTCAGAAGAAGGTGGCAAAGAAGAACTAGAGGAACAAATAACAGGGTATAAATAAGAAAGAAAACACCAAGATAACAGAGGTAGCAACTCTATCAGTAATTTCATCAAAGGTAAATGCCCCAAAGATGCCACACACAAGATATAGATTGGCAGATCAAACAGAAAAACAGGGCCAACTGTATGCTATTTATAAGAAAAATTTGAATATCAAGATCTACAGAAATCAAACTAAAAAGGGTAGGAAAAGATGTATTGCGCAAACAGGAAGCATGAGGAAGCCAGTATCATGTTAATAACATCTGACAAAGCAGACCTTGAGACAAATAGTATGACTAGAGATAAAAATGATTATTCCCTAATGCCAAAAGGACCAATTTATAAACATGACAAAGTCCTGCCCCTAACCAATGAGTTCCCAAAGATGTGAAGAAATAATTAAAAGACTAAAAAGGAGAAACGGACAAACCTATAATTCATACTAGAAGATTGTAAGAGTCTAAGTAACTGATAATCTAGGGAAAAAATCCGTACATACATCAAGTTGGAACACTATTACCTATCTTGACCCGCTTGCTATTTATAGTACAACAGACCCCAAAACTGCAGGATACACGTCTTTCTCAAGAGCCCATAGATCTTCACCATAATAGATCAAATGATTCTGCTCTGTAAAGCTAGTCTTATTAAATTTACAAAAGACAGAAATCAAAGAGCTAGTTATTCTGACATTATTTAATTAGACATCGATAAAATAAGTTATCCAGAAAATTATCAAGTATTTAAAAATTAAACAACATACTTTTAAGGAATGGGCCAAGATAAAATCATAAGGGAAATGAGAAAGTATTTTGAACTGTATAATAACTAAATGATACTATCTTAAAACTCGGGATATGAAGGCAAAACAGAATGAGCTTAGATATTCATTGTTTTAAAAGCCTAAATCGGAAACTTTAAAAGTGTAAAGCACATTATTTAACTGCAACCTGAAAAAGCCATGTAAAGAATTAAAAGAGGTCCAAAGCAAGCATAACAAAGAAAATGAAAATAAAACAAAATCAATGAAAGACACAGGGAGATAAGAGTCAACAGACCCAAAAGTTGTTAAAGTAATGAATAAAAGCAGTAAGCATTGTATTTGCTTATAAGCTGTTGCACAACAAAGTACAGTAGTGCTTGGCAACATAAAACTAAGTGATTCTCATCAGTCTGCAGGAATCCAGGCTCAGCTCACCTGGCTGCCTCTGACTCAAAGGCTACAGCCAAGGTGTTGCCCCGGGCTGCAGTCCTCTCAAAGTCTGCTGGATGAGGAGCTCTAAGTCCAAGTCCACCTTCACACCGGAAGGCAGTGGGTTCCATCAGAACTAGCAAGTGAGAGACCAAAAAAAGACACCCTAGAAGAAAGTCTTCTTATGCATGATATATATCGCTTTCCCCACATTCTATTCATTACCAGTAAATCAATAGGTTCAGTCCATATTCATGAGAAGAGGATTAATTATACCAGCATGTGGGTATCAGTAGATAAAGAAAAGTCAGGCGTGGCGGGGCATACTTATAGTCCCAGCACACTGGGAGATTCAAGCAGGAAGATCACAGGTGTGACTCCAGCCTAGTCAATACAGCAATTTAGTGAGACTCTGTCTGAAATTTTCTTTTTAAAAAAAGGGCGGGAGACCTGGGGCTGTAGTTCAGGGTGAAGGTCCTGGGTTCAATCTTTGGGATTTGTAAGAGGTGGCAAAGGAGACAACTGGGAGTCGGTAGCTGTTTCCCACAAACAGACCTAGAAAGTAGAATGGGAAAGAGGGAGACAAAATAAATTATCAGTATCATAAATAAAGAGGGGACATCATTACAGATCACACAGACACTCAAAGGATAACTAGAAGACAAAATGAAAACCATTTTGCAAATAAATTCAACGACCAAAATGAAATGGACAAGTTCCTTGAAAGGTACAAAAGTACCAAAAAGGAAGGAAAAAGGGGAAACAGGAAACACATCAAGAGACTCATATTTATTCAATAAATTAAATTCATAATTTAATATTCTCCATGAACAAAAGCCAATCCCAGATGTATTTGCTGGTAGTTTTCATCAAACATTTAAAAAATCAATAAAATATATATTATTTAAGTGCTGACATAAAATGAAAGAGGGAGGAACACTCACAACACATAAGGTATTAGCATTGATGTGCAGAAAGAAATCGTGTATCAATGTTCTTCATGAAAACTGACACAAAAATCCTTTATAAAATACTTGCAAATCAAATCCAGCAGTATATAAAAATGGAGTACAACATGAGCAAGGGAGATTTATCTCAGAAATGCAAAATTGGTTCATTACTCAAAAAAGCAATTTGAGTAAGACAACACATGAAAAAAGGTGAAAAATCCCACCATTTTCTAAAGTGATGTAGGAAAAATATTTGACAAAAGTTAACAGCCATGCATGCTTTTCAAAACCTCAGTAGGAGCTAGAGATTTAGCTCAGCTACACAGCTGGCAAGCATAAGTCCTGAGTTCAATTCTCGGTACTGCCAAAAAATGAATTAAATTAAATAATAAAATAAAAATTCAGCAAGTTACAAATAGAAGGAGAGGTCTCCATCTAATGAAGAGTATCTACCAGAGGAAATTTCTATAGTTGACATATTTTTATTCTCTAATATTGCTACTGTATGTTTGTAGTACATGTTTACATTCATCTTAGGGAGTAAATACATGTACTTACACATTTTGATTCTTTTTATTCCACCTCTCTACATGCTCCGCTCCCCATCTCCTCTTCCCATTTTCAAAGGATTTATCTCCCTGTTTCCAACTGTCTTTTATGTTGTTTTTGAAAATTATTTTTACCTCATGTTTCTCATATCAGAGAAGTTTGTGATATTTAAATTTGGATGTCTGATTTATTTCACTTAAAATTGCGGTCTCAAGATGCATCCATTTTCCCACCATGACTCAAAGTTATTCTTTATGGCAGAGTAATAGTTCATTCTGTATAAATACCACATTCTGTATAAATACCATTCATCTGTTAATGGATATGTAGGTCACTCCCACGACTTACCTATTAGGCATTGTGCCATTATAAACATGAATATGTATGAATCCATCTTTTAGGGAAACTCCTATAAGGGTCAACTAGATTTCCAATTTTAGTTTTTTGAAAAATTCCCTTACTGATTTCGATAGTGGTTTTACCAGTTTACATTCTCACCAACAATGTTGAAAGCTCCCTCTCCTCCACCTCAGGCTCACCAGCCTTTGTTACTGCTTGGTTTACTGATAATATGGCCATTTTTCTGGGGTAAAATGCAATCTCAATGTTTTGTTTTTAATTATATATTCACAGTTCATTCAGTTTACAAAACCTTGGGGAAAGGACACACATACATAATACAGCTCATTTCTTTTCTTTAGTCCCTTTCCCTACCCTCCCATCTCTGTCACTTTTCCTTTCTCCATTCTCATCCTTGTAGATATTATTAAGTTTATCTTATGTTTATGCCATATAACATTTACATTCACTGAGGTTACTCGGTTCCTATACAGGGCATGTCTTTATTCTACTTATTTCTCCTTCCTTTTCCATTCTCCCCTTACCTTCAGCCTCCTGGACTCCTTTCCATTTACAAGAGATCTAACCTCTTGTCTCCTTTTATACTCTTTTTTTTTTTTTTTTTTAGGTTTTTTTGAGACAGGGTCTCGCTTTTGTGGTTTAGGCTGGCCCTGAGCTCAGCCCCAAACTCACATCACAATCCTCCTGCCTCTGCCTCCAGAGTGCTGGAATTACAGGCGTGAGCCACCACGCCCGGCACTGTGGTATGTGGTACTGGTTGCTGCTGGGGTAAGTCTCCACACCCAGTATTGTTATGTGGTTACCGGGGAATCGAACCCGGGCCCTTGCGCTTGCAAGACAGGCGCTGGAACCACTGAGCTAACTCCCCAGCCCCCTATACTCTTATTTTTATAGTCTTTGTACTCTGTCTTACTCAAATGAGAACTATAATACTGTATTTAAACTTGTGTGTCTGAATTACTTCACTCAACATTATATTTTCCAGGTATTTTCATTTTCCTACAAATGTCGTGAGTTTGTCCGTTTTTATGGCCAAGTAGCATTTCACTATGTACAGATGACATATCTTATTTATCTAATCATCTATTACATATACAGTTTGCTTCTAGAATTTAAGCACTATGGATTGTGCTGCTATAAACATTAATATGCATGTATCACTATAGTATGATGGTTTTAGATTTAGGGGAGATACCTTAGAAAGAAGATAGCTGAGCCATATAGATTCTAATTTTAGTTCTTAGAGAAATCTCCACACTGATTTCTTTACTAGTTGCACTAGTTTACATTCTCACCAGTAATGTTTTTAAAATGTGCATTCTTTAATAAAATGTCCAGTATTTTTTCATGTATTTATTAGACATTTGTATTTTTTAGATGTGCCTATTCTTATTTCAGTTGCCTATGTGCTGAATGGGTCTTTTATTTTGGTGGGTCTGATTTTTTAATTTTTTATAAATTCTAGACATCAATCCTCTGTTACAGGAGTTGCTAGCAAAATATTCTCCCATTCTGTAGGTTGCCTCTTTATTAAATGTTTCCTTTGCTGTCCAGAAACTTTTTAATTTGATATAATCCCATTTACTGATTCTTGATGTTATTTCTTGTACAATTTTGGGCTTCTATTTTAAAAAGTTCTTTCCTATGCCTATATTTTCAAGACTGTTACCTATTTTATGTTCCAGGATATTAAACATTTCTGTTTTTAATTTTATTTTGGTGCATGGTGATGGATAGGGGTCTAGAGTCAATCTTCTACATCTGTGTAACCAGTTTTTCCAAGATCATTTGATAAAGAAGTTATCTTCCAACATGTTTTTGGCACTTTTGTCAAAAGATCAGATGACTCTGAAAAGAGAAACTGTGGTATAGATTAATTTGAAATTGGAGTTAGTAACTCCCAAGTTCTGCCATCTATAATGAAGGAAAACTGCAAGCACATATTTTCTCACCAGCACTGCCAAGAACAACACTCCCTATGAAAGGCTTTTAGTACTATCAAGAACACAGCTGCTTATCTAACCTGTTATACTGCCAAGGAGAAACCCTGATATCTACCTTCAACACTCCCTATCTGCCCGGGCTCTGAAACCACTCTGGAACGTAACAAGCATATTTCTGACATATTCCTAGTTTCCGGCCATCAGGTGCCTCAAGAGGGCATGGTGCTGGGGTGAGGACTGGCACAGGAGTTGCTAACTCTTCCTCTCTGTCTACCAGTGCCACTACAACCTGCTGCTGCTGAGACAAAACTATAAAATGACTGACAAACAGTTGCAGCACCTGTCCAAAATAATGTTGGCCATGAGCAGTTTTATTTTTTTCAGACCAAGCAAATTCTTCCTTGGCCCACTCTGTCCTAAACTGATGCCTACCCCAAGTACCTATCCCCCTTATCTGTTCCTCTTTGGCAGACCCTACCCTGAACTGATGAGCACTCTGAATATACATCTGCCTTGCTAGCCAACCTGACCCAAAATTAACGTTTCTTATCCTGAATTCAAACTTGCTATAGACCAATCAGTACTCATGATGTCACATGTAACCAAACAACTGCCTGATCCACTTCTGTAACTATTTCCTGCTTGCAAACCCTATGTAAATGGTAGATGGACAAAGAAAAACTGTCTGGTACTCTGAGGCTTGTTGATGTGAATAAAGTCTGCTTTCTGCCTCTGAGTCCTGGGTGCCTTCAGTGTTTCTCATTTACCGCTACAACCTAAAATGCCTGGGGTTGTTTTTTCATCTTCTGTTCTGTGTCACTGATCTACACATCTGTTTTTGTGCCAGTATCATGATGGTTTTATCGTTGTAGCTTTGTAGTATAATTGGAAGTGCAGGATTGTGATGCCTCCTGCTTCATTTTTCTTGCCCAGGGTTGACGTTGTTATTCTGGGATTCTTTTGGTTCCATATAAATCTTAGAATAGTTTTTTTCTAATTCTGTGAAAAACACTGCTGGTATTTTTATTGAGACCACATTACATCTATATATCAGTTTTAGAAGTATGGCCATTTTTTATAGCATCGGTACTGCCTTTCCAGGAATGAGACATCTTTCCATTTTCTGATATCCTCTTTGATCTCCTTTTTCAAAGAACTGTAGTTTTTGTTGTAGAAGTCTTTCATTCCCTTGGTTAGGTTCATTCCTATGTATTTAACTTTTTTGGATACTATTTTGAATAGCATTATTTTCCTAACTTCTTTCTTGGTGAGTTCATTTGGATGTTGGATTTAGTTGTTAACTGTAGGAGTTACTGCGTGAAATTTTTAGGGTCTTCTATGTAAAGGATTGTGTCATCTTCAAATAAGAATAACTGGACTTCTTCTTTTCCTGTACTCTAAAATATGCCTTTTATTTCTCTCCTGCCTGACTGCTCTGCTTAATGTTTCAAGTGCTGCATTGAACAGGAGTGGTGACAGCGAACAACTTTGTCTTGTTCCTGATTTTACAGGGAAAGCTGTCGTCTTTTACCCATTTAATACTACATTGGCAGGGACCAGAAATTTAGCTCAGTGCTTCTGGCACCTGCCTCACCAGCACAAGGTCATGAGTTTGATCCTCAGTACAAAAAATAATAATAATATGATGCTGGCAGTAAGTTTTATCATAAATGGCTTTTATCAGGTTGAGATAAGGTCTTTTATGTCTATTTTCTTCAGCATTTTTATCATGAGTGAATGTTGGATTTTTCCAAAGGTTTTTTTCCTCCATCTATTGAGATGATCATGTGATTTTTGTCCTTGCCTCTGTTTATGATACACTATATTTACTGATTTGCATATGTTGAATCATCTTTACATCCCTGGTATAAACAAAGGATAATTTTCCTTTAAGATCAGATAATGCAAGGACATCTGTTATTACCATTATCACTACTTCTATGTAAAGTTTAGATGCAAAAAAAAAAAAAAAAAAGCCAAATAGTTACAGGAAGGAGAGAGAAGTAAAACTCATTATTTGCAAATATTGTGATTGATTATATACACAGAAAACTCTCAAGAACACAAGAAGATCAGGGGACAATGTTGAGATTGTAACAAAAAAGTAAGGAAACAAATTTTATATATATGGGGGGGTGGTAGGGTGGGTGGGGCTATGGGAAAAAATGAGAATTAAGTTGTGTCTTATACTGGTACAAATCCCCATTATGGAGTGCAGTCATGATGTGTATATTTAATGTACCAATAAAGATAATTAAAAAAAAGAACACAAGAAGATCTCCCCAAATTAAGTGAGTTAGCAATATTTCTAAATAAAAGCTCTCCATATAAAAATCAATGAAATATTTGTGTACTAGCAATTGACAATTGGAAAATAAACATAAAACAAAACCATTTTCAAGCATCAAAATAACCAAGAGTTCAATCCCAGTACTACCCAAAAAATAACTAAGAATAAATCAAAATAAATGCTTACAAAACCTCCACATAGAAAATTGTCTTAATATAAATATATGGATGGACAAAATATGTTCATTGATTGGAAAATTTAACAGTGTTACAACATTAGTTCTCCCTCAAAATACCTATGGATTCATCCCAAATGCAATCTCAGCAGTTTTTTGAAAAATCTAAAATGATTTTAAGATTTTTATTAAAATGTAAGCACACCAGAATAGCCAAAACAATTTGGGAACAGGAGAACAAAGTTGGAGAATTTAGAGCTACATGATTTCAAGCTTTAACGTAGTCATAGTAACCAAAGTAGCATAGTAATGGCAAAGTGATCAACAGAACAAATTAGAGAATTCAGAAATAAGCCAATACATAGTCAATTACTTTTTACAAAGACACCAAATCAATGCAGTGAGCTAAAGACAGTCTTTCTACTCCTGAGAATCTATCTGAGAAGGAGAGAATATGTGTCCATACTTCTGCAAATAATTATGCACATAAGTTTTGCTCTTAAAAACAAGACACTGGAAAAAAATGTCCAATACCTGGCGGACAAATAAATGATGAAGTGTGCCCACAATGGATCACTGGGCATCAATAAAAAGTTTAAATAAATAAATAAATAAAGCTACTGATCCTCACATCATGGATCCAACTCTAAAAAAATTCTGTTGAATGGAAAAAAATCAAGCACAAAGGACCTATTAATAATTCCATACCTATGAAGCCCAAGAACTGAGGAATTTGATCTACAGTGATGGCAAATGGCACTGGCTGCTCCCAAGGAGGACAAGACTGTGAAAAGGTCACCAGAGAATTTTCCAAGGAGAAGGAAAGCATTCTAATTTAGTTTGACGTGAAGGTTACATGGGTGTACACAATTGTCAAAACTCATTGGATTGAGCACCTAAGAGCCACATAGATTCTTATAATTTGCAAAACTCACAGAGATCACACAACTCCACCTTTCTCAAACTCAGTCCACTAGATACTCTGCAGAATTTTGAATTTTTCTTCCATCTCAAGGGCACAGTCATTTTCTTTCTGTTTAGTTTTCTGTCAGTTTCTCTCAACAAGCCAACCCCTTTCATACAGTCTCTTCATGAAAGTTCCCAGCCAAATTTTGAAGGACCAAACTCCCAGAAAGAAGCAAAGAAAATTTATTTTTGCACATCCCAGAAATCCAAGCCATCATTTGGAGACTTATTTGCCCCTAACACTCCTCCAAGATTTGATTTTAGCATTACTTAAAAACCAGATATACTGTCTTGCTACTAAGGTTACAAACTAGCTGCCTATCATGTGCTTTATTCAAATAGGATTATTTTTTATTTTACCCAATGCAATAATAAGAAAAAAATCTTTCTCTATACCAAGAATTAACTCAGCACTGACAGGATCTCTGTCCAACAATCGGAAGCCCTGGGTCTGCAGCCTGCACAGAACTGGATGTAACCAACAATTACAGGAACTCACAAAGAGAAGAGTGGAGAGCTGTGTCTCCAGTCCCTTCTATTTTGTATTCTGGGGCAGGGTCTTGCTAAATAGCCTCGGTTGAGCTCAAATATGCAGCCTCCTCCCTCCATCTCCCAAAGTGCTGGCATTACAGATGCACACCACCACACCTAGCTTCCGCATTCTGTTAAACCATCTTGGATCTAGCACAAATGATAGATGTGAAAAATGCAGCTGCATTCTTTTTTTTTAACTTAAGTAATTTCTTTTTAAAGGACTCGTGTATAGTGATGATTGTGGGAAAATAACACCAACAGCCACATGACAATGGCATTATAGTATCAACTATAACTATAACTATAACTCTTCTGCTCACAGAAGAGGAGACTGCTCTGTGCTGAAAGGGAAGAGCCCGAGGTGTCTAAAACATATTAGCACCTCTCAGACTTTGTTCTTCACACAGTCACAGAGATGAGAGAGGATCACAAGAGGGAATAACTTGATCACAATGGAACCAAGATATCACTGAAGCCAGCCTTGTGGTCGTACCTACACTCAGCTCTTGGTCCACATACACACAAAAAAACTCCCCTTTATGTAACAAGCAACATTTGTCTCAGACTGAGCAATACTGGCCTCAAGTTCAAGTTCCTCCAGTGAACGGAGCTCCCTCAGAACCAGGGTACAGCTACAATTTTTTTAGGTGCTAAGGATTGAACCCAGAGCCTTGGCTACTTTTGAACTATACTCCCCATGCTCTTACTAATTATTTTTAAATCCCCAACACAACATTCTGTCCCAAACCAACCCTGTGGGTTCTGGGTTTTTAAGTGTCTCCCAGCAGATTAAGTGGAACACAGTGGAGATAAAGTATTTTACAGCAGGAAAGGAAGCTATCGCCAGCTCCATTTCCTTCAGCCAAGAAATCTAACTGCTGAAGAGAATGCAGTCATCAGAGGCACAGTCCCTCAAAGATACTTGCAACTTGGGCAGAGATACTGCTTTTTATGCAAACTTACACCCAATCCTGAGATCCATCATGCTTCTGACAGGTCAGATTGGAAAAGGGATTCAGGGTCCAGATCTTTAAGGTGAAAGGAGGAGGTACCAGTGAAGACAACTCAAAAGGAGCCTGAAATCCCAGAGGAAGACGTCTGTCATCCTCAAGAGACCTGAGGGCACGGCTACTTTCATAACAACATTAGCAACGGCAACAATGACAGCAGTGATACATAATAAATAACAGTGAACTCAAATTTATTAAACCCTCACTAGCTCCTGCTAGGGGCTTTTCACACACTCTCATTTCATCTTTAATCCTATGAAGCAGGAAGCAGAGTTGTGCACACAGAAATCTGTAGCAGCCAGACGCCCACCCCAGATCCCCACACTGTAACACGCCCCCCACCCCATGCACTCTGACCAAGAGAACTCGGCGAAGGGGAGGGGATGCATGAGGTCACGCTGGGCAAGATGTGAACCGGCCTTGCTAAGAACCCATTGTCTTGCTAGCTGGAGAGGTGTTGACCGCTGTGTTGCAAGCTGTACTCAAGAGGCTCATGTGTTGCGGCTGACAGCATCTCATGCCATGCACATAGCCAAATAAAATGTAGAAGTTGGATCGAGACCTGATGTCAGAGTTATGCTCCCAGCCTCCCCAGGGACACCTGTTGTGGGAGAAGGTGATAGCAGCCGGTGGGCACCATTCTCTTTATTTAGGAGTTCTCAAGGCATGTGTTAAGCAGGTGACCCTGGATCCTGTGCCATGTTTCTCATGAGAGAGATACTGTGGGCTTCCCTGCCTTGCTGACAGACCTTAGGGAAAGACCAGCTACTTGGTCGACATCAGCAAGCATTCCAGGACATTCTGCTTCTGCTGCTCTTAAGGCTGCACTGTGAAAATTACCCCCCAAGTAAGAGAAAGGGAAACACAAAGGCTTAGCTGTGCTTGAGACCAGGCAGAAACACAAACAAAATGGTTCATGGATTCCCAGCTCCAGGTGGATCACCTGCAAAGTTCATTACCCAGTGCTAGACTCTGCACTCCAACTAGCCACCTGGAGTCTCCAAGGATGGAATATGGCCATCAGTGTCTTCTGGGATAAAATTCATATAGCATAAAATATGCATGTACATAATTAAAGGTCATCGAGTACATTCATGATACCATACCCCCATCACCTCCATCTAGTTCTGAAACACTGCCATCACCCCAAAATAATGTCTTTATGCATCATACTCCCCCTTCCTGTCCTACCCAGGGCACTCACTCATCTGCTTTCCGTGTGTACAGATCTGCCTCTCCTGGATAATTCATCAAAATGAGACCAGAGAATGTACAATGGTCAAAGGTGGTTTCCATTCCAAAAGCCATCAGCAGATAGATGAGGAAACAAACGTGGGTCCCTACCATGGGCGTCATACAGGTGTGAGGTCCTACTACATGGCACAGTGTGCAGGAACACTGCAGACATGCTATAGCTGAAAAGGAGTATCCACGCTGTGTCACCACCATGAGGGATTCGAGGACAGTCAAGTTTGACCCTCACCAGTGTAGGCAATGGATATAGTTCACCTGGGAACTAAGTAAGGCAGCCAAGGCAAACTAACACCCAACCCTGAGACCCACCATGCTTCCAACAGGTCAGATTGGAAGAGGGATTCGGGGTCCAGATTTCTAAGGCACAGGATACCGGGTCACCTGCTCAACACATGTCTTTTTTTTTTTAAGGTTTTTTTTTTTTTCTTTTTGAGACAGGGTCTCACTTTGTGGTTCAGGTTGGCCCTGAGCTCTGCCTCAAACTCACATCACAGCAATCCTCCTGCCTCTGCCTCCCGAGTGCTGGGATTACAGGTGTGAGCCACCACACCCAACACTGTGGTATGTGGTACTGGTTGCTGCTGGGCGTGAGTCTCCACGCCCAGTATGGTATGTGGTTACTGGGGAACAAATCCGGGTCCTTGTGCTTGCAAGACAGGCGCCAGAATGACTGAGCTAACTCCCCAGCCCTCAACACATGTCTTAAGAACTCCTAAATAAAGAGAATGGTGCTTACAGGCTGCCATCACCTTCTCCCAGCACAGGTGTCCCGGTGGAGGCTGGGAGCACAACTCTGACATCAGGTATCGATCCAACTTCTACATTTTCTTTGGCTATATGCGTGGCACGAGCCTCGGTTACTATATTAGTTGTGAACTTCATAAAACAGTATTACTATAAACTCAGAGGCTCAAAATGGTATACATTCGGCATCACGCAGGAGTGCAGGTGTGGCTCAGCTGTGTATTCCTCTCTTTCTGAGTACCTGTAGTTGTTGACTAAGTGTGGTGTCCTACAGGGTCGGGAGTGGTGGAGCACTCTCTGGGCACAGGGTTCCGCATTTTAGCCCTTCTTGACCCTTGGCCAGATGGTTCACGGAGTCTGCCAACTCCCTGAAAGAAGATACAGGGAGCCCATGAGACCTCCTCTGGTAAGAAAACAAAACTCCCTTGATAGAAAGAGACCAGGCCAGGGATTTAGCTCAGTGATTTGGGCACCTGCCTTGCAAGTGCAAGGTCCCAGGTTCAATCCCAGTAACCACATACAACACTGCCAGGCATGCAGACTCAGGCCCACAAGCAATCACAACCACATACCACAGTGCCATGGCGTGGTGGCTCATGCCTATAATCCCAGCACTCAGGAGGCAGAGGCAGGAGGACTGCTGTGATGTGAGTTCGAGGCTGAGCTCAGGGTCAGCCTGCACTACAAAGTAAGACCCTGTCTCAAAAAAAAAAGAAAGAGACCAGTCCGAAGATCATGAGTTGACCCCAGTCCTGGGCTCACCTGGACTTGACACATTCCAATTGAAACATTACCTCCCACCTCTAGAAAGCCCACATCTCTGCTCCAAGTGAACAGGGGGGACAAGTCAGAGTAAATCGAAGAAGGAGCTTCTGAAAACACCCTGATGTGAATACCAAAGCGGAGTCACCCCAGCTGGCTTCCCTCCTAGTCGGGGCCAGTGACAGAGTGCTGGCGCTCCTGCACCTATTTGCATCAGGTTTTAATGGAAAATATGGTCGTGTCACTCACAGGAAAAACAAATCACAGCCCACACTGGAACTGTGGCTTAATAACATGCCTGAGAGTCGGCAGCAGCGGCAGAGGCTTTCTGTACCAATATTAAATCTGAGAAATCAGCTGCAAAGCTCCCAGCAACATTTCTGCCAAATCGGAGGGAAAATAGCAGAGGCGCTCCTTAACTTTGTCCTTTGCACCAAGGGGATTCGCCAGCAAACGCCCCATAGACTAACTGCTAGGGTCTCTCAAATAAAAGCAGCCAATGGTTCTTTAGCCACAGGCCACAAATGGGCTTAGACTAAAATAATAACACCGGTGCCAATCTGAACAGATGTAATTCTCCTCCAGCAATCCAGATTGTTGTAATGTGCCTTCCTGGTGGCATTCTGCACTTGTCACAAAAGCAAATGGACATCCTTCTGTGATGAATTAAGACCAGAAATTAATAAGTTCAAACACGGCGTGGGAGGGGGTGCTGACTGCGCAGGAACGCACAGCAGAAGGCGTTTCCAAGTCTAGACAGCTTCATCATCACTGCAAATGCTACTCTTTCCAAAGAGTCATCTTAGCCTACAGGGTCGCCACGGCCTCGTGTTCTCCACTCCCTCCAGTTCAGGCCTCCTTCCGTGTTCGGCGGCCACACCCTGACGGCCTCACCCCCTCACAGTCTCTCAAACCCACTCGACAGACCGACGGACCATCACCTTCATAGACCAAGTCATGGTCATCTCCTGCTGTGTTCTAACTGGGCCCTCTGCACGTCATGTTTCAATTGGAACGTGTCAAGTCCTGGTGAACCCAGGACTGGGGTCAAGTCATGATCTTCAGACTGGTCTCTTTCTACTTTTTTTTTTTTTTTTTTTTGAGACAGGGTCTCACTTTGTAGTTCAGGCTGGTCCTGAGCTCAGCCTCGAACTCACAGAAATCCTCCTGCCTCTGCCTCCCACAAGTTTCCTAACTGGGTCCTCTGTTCTCCCTGAACTCTACACAGGTGGCAGAGGAACAGCAGCATCCAAACAGCTCTCTCACCCTCCACAGTGCTCCTTGTTCAGTGTCTTCACAAAGGTACAATTACCTTCCCTGAACAACCCTGGTCTCATTTCACCCAGCTCTGTCCGTGCTATCACCAGCCGGAAGGCAGCCCACGGTGACCACAGGGGCATAAAGTCCCAGCATTAAACAGGGTCCCCACCGGGCCCAGCTCTGACTTCATCTCCTGAAACCCTCCCTTCTGTCCAGGCTGTGACCATGCCCAACTCTTGCAAGTCCCTCAGACCTGCTCTGTCCCTTCCCAGTCAGGCAACATAGCAGTGCCGTCCTCACGCCGTAATCCTCTTCCTTGCCTCTCTTCCTGGGTAACACACACCCACCTCCAGGTCTAGCCTTCAGTAAGAGGTCATCAAGAAGGACTTTATTTTTAATATAAAAATGTATTGAAGATATAGTTCATGGGTCATATAACTCATCCATTTAAAGCAAACAATATAATGGGCAACCATTACCATGAACAAGTTGAGAATATGTTCATCACCTCACGAAGAAACCCCACAACTTCCTCCCTAACGCTTCCTTCTAGAGCCCTACCCCTAGGCACCCACTAATACACTTCTAGTCACTGTGGACTCTGCCCCATGAAATCACACCGTATGTGACCTTCTCTGTCTCTCTTCTTGCTTTAACACCCTAGTCTCAAGGCTCATCCACCCTTTAATACTTGCCTTTTTACAACTGCAGACTATTCCATCATGTGGATATACCACATCTAATTTATTCATTCATCAACTCATAGCTGCTAAACATTTGGTTGCTTCTCCTTTGGGTGATTATGACTAATGCTGCCAGGAGCATTTGTGAGTAGGTTTCTGCGTGGAGCTCGGTTTGGTTTCTCTGGGGGGAATCCTGAGGGGAGGAAAAGCTGGATCCTGCTTA